>APFE030057896.1:65175-156420 GCA_000404065.3 Pinus taeda
TTTGCAAAATTTTGAGTAGTTTAAAAAGTAAAAGTCATATGAAAAGAAGTTCCTTTAAAAGAAAAAATATTATTAACCATTCCATATTGAAGTTAAAGGAGTAATAAAATATTAGATTCAGGGGGGAAATGTTAGATTATGAGTTCTTAGATAATCACAAAGTCCAAGATCGCCTTCTTTCTTGTGATTCGTCATCCTTATCAACTGATGAGTTGTCCGTGTGTCGGCACTTTTCAGTTTGCAAGTTGATTACATCCATCTATTATACATTGATATCATGAGATGAATATGTTGCTAGCATGGCTAAAGCTTTTTCCGCCAATTCTTGTCTTGTGTTGTGCATGCTCTATATCTTAACCACTCATTCATGCTGATCCTGAAGATGTAAGACAGCACTCTGCAGAAGACGCCTTTGCTTCACACCATGGAAAAGAGTTATTTCTAAATCTGTGACCTTGGTGGTATGAGAAGCTCGGGCATTGTCATGTTTCAGACATGTGCAAAATAGTTCTCCTTTCCTATTTGGTTTAGAATATAAAGGATTGCAGAAATTCTTTCCTAATAAATTTTTAGCTTTGTAATAATGATGATGAGTTTATTTATCATGCAGAAAATAATTATGAAGAAGATATACCGACATTTTATAAGCACAGATAGAGAGAAGCAACAAAACAAATTGACCAGACAGATGAGGTTGCATGTGTTTTAAATATTTCTAGGTCACCTCCTTGGGAATTGAAAATGGATATAATACTATTAAACTGATCATGGTGCCATGATCGTATCTGAGTAAACTCATAGTCAGGAGCATGAAGGAATTGATAGCCATGACAATCACTATCAGTTCAACAGAGATGGTGAGCAACCAAAAAAGTGGAAAGCCAGCAGAAGAAAGCAACCAGTAAATACTAAAACAAATGTCCAGAGATTTGCATAGTACAGGTTTTAAGAAGCAGGCACTGCAAAGAACAATAATAAAAAAAGTAAAATATATACCTCTCCATCGGATCCTCGAATTGTGACACGGTATACCACTGACACACTTCTTCCATCAGCAGAAAATATGACATTACGGAGCTCTCCACACCAACCTGCATCAGTCCCACCTTTTTATTTTCTTGTCAACTGTTGTCAATATGCATGAATGATCTATTATAGTGAAAATCATGCAGCTAAGCTGATATCAGCAAAACACATAAGAAGGCAATTTGCAATGACATGAATTGTTCATATTTCATAATCAATCTGAATTGCATCACTTGCAATATGTGAGACTTGAAGCTTATATTGACCTTCCACTATGTTCCTTACTGAATAAACTATATTGTGGGTCCTTGCAAGATTGGGTTTGTTTTAAGTATGTTCTACAAAAGCTAAAAGTACCTCCACTTTCTCCACTCATGTTACCTTCGTTTAATTTGAAAGTAGTTTTGGCTTCAATCATCAAAATAATAATTTATAAATGACATACAGATGGCAAGCACAGATGCAAAAAAGCAGAATGGTATACGTCACCCCACAAACAAGAAGATAAAGTCCACACCCCAAATCATAGAACATAAAAAAAAGGTTTAGCATCTTTTAAAAGGGGCAAAATAGGGCTCAAATATTACTTTTAATGGATGATTTGCTAAGCCCTAAATTGATATGTATTTTAATGCATTAGCTAGTTTTTACATGTTTATGATATACTCATCTATGCACTAAAGTCTAATTCAGAGATGTCCCATTTAATTAGGACATAGTCTTTACATCATATTTTGATTAGTTTATTGTCAGCATGTTTACTTAATTGGGCATTGTTACCCACCAAAATGGGTAGTTTTCCAAGGAGAAATGTTTTCTCCTTTATGATCAGCCAGCCAGCCAGCAGCCCTATGATGATCCACATATAGCTTTATTTCAAAGCTCTCCACCCATACTCCAGTCTGTTCTCTCTCCCATCTAGCATGCTTCTTTAAGGAAGGCAGGTCATCTATCAAAAGGAATACTAACCATTTCAGTAATCATGTGCTTTCATTTAATGTTGAAGGCAGTTTTATGTGGATCACTGGTTGAGTTGGATGATTGACTGCTCTTGATTGTACCCTTGTCTGCACACTTCACTTGGGAAGCCAAACCAAGAAGTTAACCCTACAAAAGCTAGTGGAGCTCAATCAGCCCAATATTATTTTGATCTAGGAATCTATGGTGAACGGGGATCTTTTGATAGTTGAGCTGAGTAAGGCTTTGGGTAATTGGGACTTTCTTGTTGTTGATTCAGAAGGTTTTTTTGGGGAAGAATTATAGGATGGAACTGTTATCCACCCATGTGGGTAACCCATAGCAGAAAACAAAATTCTCCTATTGTTTAGCTTGCTAGCATCCCTATCATGATCCACAGATAGCTAGCCTCAAATGCCTCTCATCCACGCTCCGGTCAATGCTTTCTTTACATCTAGCATGCTTATCTAATAAAGGTGGGTCATCAACCTTTAACCATTAATTATTTTTGTATTCAAGTGCTTTCATTTAATCTTTAAGGGCATTCTAGTATGGATCACAGGTTGAATTGGATGATAGACCACTTTTGGTTGTATTATTGTTCCCATGCTTCACCTTTGTGGTTATCATTTGCCCCTAGTCCAATGTGACATTCCTTGAGGCCTTTCTTTCACTGTCTACGAGGGGGCACAAACAGGAGGCCCTTATTGACGTTGTGTGTCCATGATAATCCATATTTAACACCTTCCATCTCTCCCTTGTATCCACATCTTGTCTTTGGGTTGATTGTTATCTATCACCAATATTGGTTCCCTATTTTCCTCATCCTTGAGTAGGGACTTGGAAACCTTGCCCTAAGAGGTTAATGCAGCCAAAAGCAAGGAAAAAGCATGAGCCAGAATGTTAAAATGTAAAAGATTGGCAGGTATAAATGAAAGTGCGTTGACAAAAGCATAGCTTAATCTCTACCCCCCTCATTAGCCCTCACCCAGTTCCTAGCTAATGCATGAGCTATCTAAAAATAAAGGGAATTTTGGATATCCCAACCTCGATAAGCAATGAAACACTTCATCTTTAAGGGGTCAATGATCAATCAATAAAAGCTTGTGACTCAAGCTATATCTATAGAAGGAAAAGAAAATCAATAAAGAAAAATGCACACAAGAGAGATGGTAATAATAAGTCGAGGAAAAGGGTAACTAATGTCCCTCGATTTGCTCCATGTCACATCATAACGTTCAAGGATGTTGGAATTTCATAGTTGATACAAGATATGGGCATCCTCCATGAAGTAACCCACATGTCATGCTATTGATTACTTACACCTACTTAATGATGGATCAGCCCCAGAACTTTTCCTCCCTTTAGGGTTGGAAGCACCTAATAGGGCCTCATGATAACTTGGTTACAAATCAAAAGCAAGGAAGACATTGAAGATGATGCGTGTATGGAGTACTTTGATGCCTTTTACATTAGACATGGCCCACTCTAATATTATTATGGTTTGTGCAACTATGATGTTTATCTCACTTAATTTTGTGAGTTGTGTTTGACGCTCCCAGATACAGTCACCATCCCTTGAGGGAGTGTATGATGCTTCTCCAACACTTCAGAGAGGACATCCAACCCCACTTGATGACTCCATTGGACACTTTGACCTAGGACATTGACCACTTTTTCAGGAGCATTGACCTTGGGATACCTTCAACATAGTTGATGACACCCTTCTATGTTGATTTGGGGTAGCATCGGATGTGCTCTAGCCACTAAACTTAGTGGAGAGGTTGGGGCACATGAGATCTCCAATACCTAGAAAGGGTTTGGGCAGATTCTAAACAGTTAGGGAGATATTAAACTAATTAATATTTTTAATGGAGTCTCTAAGTCTAAACTTAGGGAAATTAAAATATTAATGTGGATTAATATAAAACTATGTTAAAATGGTCCAAAAGACATGGATCAACCCAGATCTAATCTTGGTCGTTGATTAAGGACTTAATCTCGATCGTTGATATGTCAACGACAAAGTATAAGAGGAGGCTTGAGGGTCACTTGGAGAGCACACCAAATGATCAGTCATTCTATTCTCTAGAGAGGGGTTTGCTAAGAGAGATAGATCATTGATCGGAGATGTAGCTGAGGGGCATTGAGTACAAAGAGACAGAGAGGCAGACATAGTGTCGGGAGATCAGCGCAGGAGCCAGGAAGAGTGATGCAGCAGCAGCCAGGGCCACGCAGAGGCAGCCAAGAGCTATCCAGTGCTTCAGAGAGGCCAGCGTTGCTGACGCAGAGGTCCAGAAGGTTGACGCAAGGCCTCCTAAGGCTGACGCAGGCCCACTCAGGGTGACGCAGGGCCAGCATTGAGCAAAGAGAGGCGGACGTAGTCCAAAGACACAAAAGATGGGATTTTTGTGGCAGATTGGAGCTGAGGCGCTGCTGAAGGGTTTATCCGAGGTTTCAACCGAGACATTTATCTCAAATTGAGAGGTACTACTGCCAAGGAAATTCTCTGTTGGGTAAGCTGGATTTGGCACCCAGATTGTACTCTGAAATTGCTTAATAAGAAAACCCTCAGATAGCTGCACCGGTTTTCCCGCATAAGGTTTTTTCCAAGGGACATTGGTCCAAAAATAATGGTGTCATTGTGTGTGCTTGTTTTTGTTTCCTTCAGTTGATGATTTGTAATATGTTGAGCATGCACTAGTGTTTATCTTCAGTATTTACATTGTAAATAACTTGTTAAGTAATGGAACAAGTAGGTAGGAATAAATCAATAAAGTGCATGGAGGGTTTCTAACTGGTAGACTTAGAAACTTCAACATGGTATCAAAGGGTAGTTGCAGATCACAAGAAAACTGAGGACATCAGCGGAGCGAAGCAATAGCAGCAGAAAACAGTTGTCCCAAGTGACAGAAGTTTTTTCTAGCAAAGCAGCAACAAGGGAAGGGTGACGCAATGCCTGCGTCATCAAGGTTGAGCCAGGAAGAGGCAGCGCAGAGGCTAAGGGAGACAAAGGGAGACTCACGCAGAGCCACGCAGAAGCTAGGAGGGCTGGCGCAGTTGGCTGAGGAGGACAGGTTGTTGGTGTCGGGATTGCGCTAAGCCTAGGAGCTCTCACCTTCAGGTTGCTAAGGTTTAGGAGGTTGTGGGAAAGTTGCAGAGTGGAGTTGGTGAGGTACTGTAGTCAGAACAGTACCTGACAGGGCAAGGCCAAGAGGAGGGAGTTGCTATCAAGGGTTTCTAGCCGAGAAATCCGGATCAATGGTGCGGCTGCACAGACGATCAGAGTAGGGGGCATCTCGATATCGGCAGAAGGATTTCCAGGAGGGAAATCGAGACTCAGAGGGAGTCACATCAAGAACTTCCAAGAGGGAAGTAGAAGAGCATCATGGCAATACACGGAGTAAGAGACCAGGATAGGCTGGACGGAGAGTCAAACTTTGCAATCTGGAAGGCCAGAATCTTATCCATACTTGATAGAAATCATGTGAAGCACTTCGCCTTGAAGACAATAGCTATCCCAGTCGACCCAACTGAAAACGACAAGTACGAGGACGCAATGGCGAAGGCCAAGAGCATCATCCTTGACGGGGTCAAGGACCATGTAATACCACACATTGTCGAGAAGGAAATGGCAATTGAGATGTGGGAGGCCCTAAAGAAATTGTACCAGCATACTTCTGTGCAGAGAAGAATTTTACTAGAAAATCAGTTGAGGTCATATCAGATAAAGAAGGGAGAACCGATTGACACCTTCCTCGGAGGACTGAATGAGATCCGAGATCAATTGACTGCCATAGAAACCAATCCAGATCAGGAATTGATGATGAGGACAGCCCTGAATGCAGTCTTAGAAGACTAGGAGGTATTTGTCCAGAGTATACTAAGCAGAGGGGCACTTCCACCTTGGGATGAGATGTGGGCGACTCTTCGCCAAGAAGATCAGACAGCAGTCAAAGACGGGAAGCAGCAATAAGGGGATCAGAGTCAAAGAGGAGGAAGATGTTGCCCTAGCATCTGAGGGAAAGCAAGAAAAGCGAAAGAAGAAGGATCTCTCCAAGATCAAGTGCTTACACTGTGGGGAGCTGGGTCATTTTGCGACCCAGTGTCCAAGGAAGAAGAGTAAGGGAGAGTCTTTCGAGACTAAGGCAACGCCAGCAAGGCAGAGAAGGAAGTGGAGACAAACGATGATTGTGCCATGAGTGCACACGCACCACTTGGGTGGAAGTGGGGAGACATCGAGCTCTAGTCAGGCGGACTACAAGCGATGAGGGGCAGGATCCTCGAGGTACCCAGCCTCTTGGATTAGACCTTGCTACGGGAGCCCGAAGAGGAGTAGCAGGACTAGTTGATGTGGGTAGAGACAGATGCGGATGAAGCGGCAGAGAGAGATATCAGTGCAGGAGTCTCGAGACAGCGCGAGGCTAGCAGGCTACAGCAGTGCGAGAGGCACAAGGGTGTTGCACCAGTGCAGGTTGGCACAGAGAGGTGTGCAACGGTGTGAGATGTAGGGAGTTGTTGCAGCAGCACAGAGGTCAAAGAGGGAGCACTTGTCAGCGGCAAAGGGAGCTTCAGCATCAGCAGGTGTCTCTAGCCCAACAAAGAGGTCAGAGTTTGGAGATCAGTTACTTACTTCTCAGTAACTAAGTTGCAGTGCGGCAATGGGCAACGCAATGCAACATGATGAGAGGAGTTGCAGTGCGGATGCAGTGTTACGAGAAAGGACCAATAGCAGCACAAATGCAGAAGGAGCTGTCGTATGGATGTAGTAGTGGCAGTGGCAGAACTATGGGCAACAGTACAAGATACAGCAGTGCAGAGGATGGTGGGCAACAGGCCTAGCATCAGCACAGGGACCGATGTCGGATGATCAGAGTAATACTCAGTAAGGAGTATTGCTAGAGCACAGTCCTCGCTAAGAGGGAGTGTTGATTTGGGGTAGCATCGGATGTGCTCTAGCCACGAAATTTAGTGGAGAGGTTGGGGCACATGAGATCTCCAATACCAAGAAAGGGTTTGGGCATATTCTAAACAGTTAGGGAGATGTTAAAATAATTAATATTTTTAATGGAGTCCCTAAGTCTAAACTTAGGGAAATTAAAATATTAATGTGGATTAATATAAAACTGCGTTAGAATGGTCCAAAGGACATGGATCAAGCCAGATCTAATCTTAGTTGTTGATTAGGGACTTAATCTCGGTTGTTGATATGTCAACGAGAAAAGTATAAGAGAAAGCTTGAGGGTCACTTGGAGAGCACACCAGATGATCAGTCATTCTATTCTCTAGAGCGGGGTTTTCTAAGAGAGATAGAATTAGTGATCGGAGTTGCAGCTAAGGGGCATTGAGTACAGAGAGACAGAGAGGCAGAGATAGTGCTGGGAGATCAGCGCAGGAGCCATAGAGAGTGACGTAGTAGCAACCAGGGCTCACGCAGAGGCAGCCAGGAGCTACGCAATGCTTCAGAGAGGCCAGTGTTGCTAACGCAGAGGGCCAAAAGGCTGACGCAGGGCCTCCTGAGGTTGACGCAAGCCCATTTAGGGTGACGCAGGGCCAACACTGGGCAGAGAGACGCTGACGCAGTCCAGAAAGGCAGACGTTGGGGTTTCTGTGGCAAATTGGAGCTGAGGAGCTACCGAGGGTTTATCCGGGGTTTCAGTCGGGACATTTGTTTCAGACTGAGAGGTGTTACGGCCAAGGAAATTCTCTGTTGGGTAAGCCGGATTTAGCACCAAATTGTACTCTGAAATTGCTTAATAAGAAAACCCTCAAATAGCTACACCGGTTTTCCTGCATTGGGTTTTTTCCAGGGACATTGGTCCAAAAATAACGATGTCACTGTGTGTGCTTGTTTCTATTTCCTTCAGTTGATGATCTGTAATATGTTGAGCATGCACTAGTGTTTATTTTCAGTATTTACATTGTAAATAACTTGTTAAGTAATGGAACAAGTAGGTAGGAATAAATCAGTAAAGTGCATGGAGGGTTTCTAACTAGTAGACTTAGAAACTTCAACATTCTATGTCTCCAAAACCTAAAATGTTGCACACTTGAGCCAGTTCATTGCTTAGAGAGGTAATGTGCCCCAAAGATGACAAGATGCCCCCTGGTTGGTATTGTACCTTCTTGATGGGTGTTTCCATGTTTTTGAGGTGATTTGAAGATGATGATGACTTCAAACCCCTCTGGAGGGGATGGTAATTGGTCTGCATGGTGACATCGTGCCCTATCTTCATGATGTCCTTTTCACATGGCTCGAATTGATGATGTGGGCTTATTTTGAAGATGATGTCTTGGTGAAGGAGCCTTGATTGATGATTAGACGCCATTTGATGACAAGATATGACTTTTGGGATGAGACACACCCCTTGAGTGATCCATGGCATAATTTGATGAAAGAGACACGTTTTGGAGGATGACATCACCTTTGGAAGCATTTTAGTTAACATGTGTGGGTTAAAAGGTCTTGTTTTTATGTTTATTCATTAAATTAGCTATCTTTCGAGGTCACTTTGTGACCTATCTGAATCGTAATCACATTTAATATCATTTTCAAGGATTTTAGACTATAAGGATAAGTTCAATTTGGTTTCTCTCATGTAAATATAGGGAGATTGAATTATACTTGGATAATTGTCACAGAAACTTGGAGATCAATGTGCATTAGCTAGGTTTTCTCTCTTGGTCGTTTTGGAGCATTAAATGAGCAAATTTGTCTTGGGAGGGATATTTTGATTGGACAGTTCTCTCTCTTGGATGAAGAATGGTGATTCTATGATGATTTTGTGCTAATTTATTTCAAGTATCTTCTTCCATCTTGTACTTGTTGAAGAAATAGGATTTTGATAAATTTTCACCTAAGTGTTTTTGAATGTTTTGTGGCCCTAACATCTCCTTAACAATATTTTTCAACAAGTTTCATTTGGGAAACTAGGTGTAGTTTCCCCCCATTTCTCTCCAAAGGAGTGTTGAGAAACCAAGCGTAGGATAGATAAGACTTAATTTCTCTTACTTGATAATTACATGTGAATGTTTAATGTCTTCTTATTACTTCTTAAGTGTTCTTCATCAAGCAATTACACAAAAGTTCAATCTTTCAAAAAAACAAAGAGATAAGAAATACCAAAATTAGGCTCCAAGCCAGGGAAAAACCCCACAAAGGGGAAAGCCCAACAATCCTTCGCTCATAGAATCAGATCAAAATGAGTTATGCAAGACCAAGACCCAAACAGCCACCAAAATGTCAAGTCCAGTCCTCCTCCAAGTCACCTCCAAATCTAGTCAACTCTTGTCAAAGTCAACGATGGTCAAACTATCCAAATCTAGCCAACACTCTGAAATTTCAGACCTGCAGTGGGAGGCTGAATATTGGCCCTATGGCAACCTCGGAACATTTGACCTTCTCCACATAAATTACAGTCCACACGTGCGAGTTGTCACTAGGTCAAAAATTCGCTCAAACTTGGAATATTTTTCTTGCTTTTAACTTTGTCCTTCTTTCTCTTTTGACTTGCTTTAACTCCTCTTCTTTGTTGGTTTTAGATGTATTCTTGTTGGTCGAATGGATGAGCTCCAATAGGATCGAACTTCCTTCTTAGATATAGATGTCCAAGAGGTTGAATAGGTGTCTCTTGGAGGCCCATGCCAACTTGTTCCAAGGAGGGTCGACCTTGATCATTTTAGTGGACTTTGACTCAAACAAAAACCCAATTTTCTTTTTCTTACAAATGTCCAAATGTGAAATGACTCAAGTACATTTTCTTTGACTCAAAAATAATTTCTTTTTTACTCTTTTTGACTCTATGAGCATGAGAGAATATCTTTTGACCAAAAATAAAATATAATAATGAATAATATAATAAGTACATCAATGATATATTTTTCATTACATTATGAAGACCGACACTAGTTACAATTCAACAACAAGATATAAGGACGCTGGGGTTTGAGGAATTGAAAAACCAAAGTGTAGCTTTCTCTCTCTCATTGAAAGCACTTCCATCAATCTTCTTCCATAGATTTTTAACCTTATACTCCATTAGCCTTTGATTGACAAAGGCATTAGGCCATTCTTGTGTCAATCCCATAAAATAACAAAAATAACTCATTAAATTTTCCTTTTTATGCTTTCTAGGGTATATCAGGGTTAAGTTATAGCAAAATCTATATTTTTCAACATTAATTACCTTGGACCTTATTGTCCTAGGGTTAGAATTTGCATGCATCCAATCAAAAGTCGAAAATCTTATTTTACATGCATTTTTCAACCATTAATTAGGGTAGATGCCTAGGGGTTTTTTTTTGTTATGTTATGTGTTTTCAGCCATTCAAAATTGTTATAATTTATTCATTGAATGGTCCTTATTTTTCACTTATTTATCATAGATTTTGTGTTGTTTTCTTATTGTTATAAAAATTTGCATGTTGTAAGTTTGCTAGTTGAAACCTTAGTTTATAACAAAAAACTATAATTTCTAGGTTGCACATGTTTGTGCCTCTTTAGGACTTACAAGCCTTTTGGGTGTAGCCATAGGGTCCTTTGAACTCATCATCTTGGAGTTACACCTTAACTACCTTAAAACCCTAAATCCTTATATCTATCCCTGGGTGATTTTTTAGTAGAACCCTTTGGGGGTATTTGGCCTAAATTACTTGGAAACCTTGCTTGTGAGGATATCTGACCACTAGAAAAGAAGGGGAGTAGTTTACTAAGGTGACACTAGTGACTAATCTCGTTGTTGCTCTCAATCTAAATTAATTAGTGAGGCTTTGCACTAAAGTGCTAGATTTTGCAGTAACAAGAACCACAACATTTCCCTAATAACTTCCTTTCATATCTCCTCGGATTTGTGTATGGACGTCTTTAGTAAAAGCTTGGGCTTATCCTTTATTTAATGCTTATGGTCCCAATGAAGAGAGACAACAGTACAATCGTTAATGTTTGAAGTCCAATAATCATATCATGGGGAGGTGATATGTGTTGGAAAATTCAATGTGGCAGCGTATAATTCCAATTTCCTTTATCCTTAATATTTGCTTGTGAACTTAGTTAGTCTTCTTGTGTTCTTTATTTAAGATATTTTCATCAAACAAATACCAACGACAGAAATAACAATAGAGGACGCAGAAATTAGGCTCTCAGCCAGGGCAAAACCCCTCCAAGGGGAAAACCCGAAAAACTCTTCTCTTATAGAATCTGCTTCAATTCAGACTACAAAGGCCTAAACCCTAGACCAAGTCCTCCTCTAAGTACCAAGTCAGCGCTTCCAACAAATCCTTCCTTGATATAGCACGAACCAACTTCAAACTGCAACTTCGACCTACCAGCTTCAATACTGCTTCCTTCGACTTGCAACTTCGGCCCTGCAGTAGTTGCAGAAATCCTAATCCAACTTCCTCTTAAGGCCTTCCTTGAGCAGGACAGCTCCACCTAAGTTCAATGAGGTCAAGATAGAGTATTCTTCTTCCCAACACAAGGGACTGCACTTCATCCTACTGCAACTCGGATCTGCAATTTCAGTCTCCTTTGAAACTGCAAAGACCCTAGACTTTCGCACGTGTGAGAGAGAAATAGCCCAAAAACAAGTCTTCTTATTCTTTTAGATCTTCGCTCTTCTTGTCTTCTTGCTTCCCAGCTATACATCGAACTTCTTCCTTGAGATCAAACTTCTTGGTGATTGAGTGACAAATGAGGTTGCACTACTCCTTTATATAGCCTTTCCCAGGGGTCGTATTCCCTCCTTTAGGTCGACTTGTACTTTTGGAGTTTCCAAGACTTTCTAGACTCAAAAATAATTCTTTTTCAATTACATTTTACTCGGAAGAGTCTTATAACATGATGTTGACTCCTTTGACTCGTGACAATAAATCCCAAGACCTAACAAACCCTAGAAGCATGAAGAACGTGCTTTTACCTAGAAGACCACCAATAAGAAGCATGAAACCCATGCTTTAATAATAATAACTTTTCCTTTTCTTCTTTTATTTGTTACATAGGATACATATTGAAATGAGTACAACAACAATTATAAAGACCGAAACAAGTTACATTTTCAAAAATATGAACTTTACCTTGAATAGAAGAGAGTCTTGGGGGGATAGTGCAAGGATGGACTGTCTTAGAAAGTTTCTTATTAAAAGATTTGAGGTTGGTGGACTAGAATATGTGGAACCTCTTAAATTAGACCTACATGGAGCAATAACAGGTTTGGAAGGGATGGGGTTTACAAAAGATTGGATAGATTTGTGAGTCATAATATGGTGTTGCAGAAGGTGCCCAGATATAGGTCTTGGATATGCTCGAGCAGGTGCTCAGACCATTTCCCTATCTTATATGAGCTTAAACATGAAGACCTCAAACCAAGTACCCCTTTTAAGTTTAATCCAGGGTGGATAGAGGAGGAGTAGTTCATATGGATGGCTAAAGAGAATTGGAAACACTTTGATCCTTCCACGATTCTTCTGCTTGTGATTAGTTCATTATGGATTTAACAACTTAAGAAAAATCGACAGCCTGAACAAGCGAGAGATAAAATTCTAGAGATCAACAACTTGTAAAAGTGGAAAAGGAGATGGAGGAGCCATTATTTGGACTAGAGTTCGGTTCTTCTAGAGAAGACCTGCTATTTAGGCTAAAATAGCTCTAGGCAAAGAGGTCAAAGCTACTTTTCAACAAAGAGATGAATTAAAAAATAAAAAGCAAGGCCACCTAGTTAGCATTAGTGGACAACAATACCAAGTTCTTTCATTCCTTTACCAACCACATAAGCATCACTAATACAATATGGGAATTACAGTAACATGGTGGCACAAAAGTTAGAGGAGACGCACTATAGAGCAGCACTAGCCTCAGAAGTGTTGAGAAATCTAGGGCATAGTAATTATGTGATTTCTCTTCTATTGGTAATTGCTTGTGAGTGCTTTTACTTCTTTTGATTAGGATCTTCTTTTACTTACGTTATTAGTGTTTTTCTTCATCAAACAGCTACCAATGCATAAACCATAAAGAGACAAGAGACACAAATATAGGCTATCAGTCAGGGCCAAAATCTCTCACTCTTTGAGAGGAAAACCCGAACAAATTCTTCTTCTTATAGAGATTCCAATTGATGAATACCAAGACCAAAACCCTTGACCTATTTGCCACTCCAAGACCAAGCCACAAAGCTTCTTCTTCCTTCAACGAAAGTCAAACTTCGTCCTCCTTTACTGCTGCCTTCCGGACCTCAGCTTCCTCTTCTCTGTTTCAGATCTGCAACTTCTTGGCTTCCTTCAGAAATCCTAACATGTGTGAAGTGTCACCTTTGAGTTCTTGATACCCTTCGCTTTAGGTGGAGATTGCTTGTTTGTCAACTCGGCTTGTTGTCACCCTTGTTCTTCACCCATGGTACTTTCCTTATAGTGGCTGATATTTCGACCTTCTTCCTGCAATGGACAGCAGAGATCTCTCGCACGTGTGGAGGTAAGTTGGCCCACAAAATTGTCCCAAATCAACACTTAGATACCTCATTGTTCCTTCCTTCTTTCTCGCTGGTAATTAGGCTCCCTTGAAGACCCTCATACTTCAGATCTTGATCGAATTTGTGTTTCTGAAATTATATCGCCAGAACATAAGCTGAGCTGCCTATTTATAGTGGTTTGCCTCTGTAATTAGCGAACATGAAAGAGCTTGAATCGACATGTTTCTTAGATTAAGTTATTTACTCCATTTTGTAGCAGACATGAAGGAGTTGTTTGTGCTTGGTCTTGGAGGGCTTACATACTGATTTAATGACTCGTACACAATGTAACATACCCAAGAAGGGCCCTTCATACATGACATACACGCAAATTTACTTTTATGACTAGATGGAAAATCCTAAAGGCTCACAATGGGAGCCATCACTAAAATAAAATTCCTTGCTCATGAAACCCATGAGACAAGCATTACAATAATAATTTTATTTTTCTTCTTTTCATCAATTACATAAAATCACAATTACACATGTCATTATGAAGACCGAACCTAGTTACTTTTCAACAAGGAGGAGGAGTGTGATACTCCAATGTGCCAAGGTGTAAGGAGCATCTAGGGAGACAGATCCAAATCAGCCAAGAAAGATCAAAAGACAGATCTTGGCATGAGCGGAGAATGCATTGGGGTTGCTTCTATTAGAAGGCATTTCTTGCTCCACCATTCTTGTTTCTTCTTGAATGCATCTCGACATCAATTCTTCAAACCTTGGAATTCGATCATTGTTGAGTATAGTGGTTTTAAATACATACCACTCAAGTGGGAGTCCTCCAAGGGTGGTGAGAGTAAGTTCCTATCAGGAATGACTTCTCCAATCGAGAGTAGATCATTCTTGATCTCAGTAATCCTCAAGAAATAGAATTGAATGTCCTCGTCCTTGCCCTTCTTAATATCCTTCAACTTATTCTTGAGAAAGAGAAATTGATTGGCATTACTAACCTTGAACATGTCGACCACCCTGTCGTATATCTCCTTGGAGGTCTTCAATTCGGAGATATAGGCCAACATATGCTTGTCAATGGAATCCCTGGTACTCTTCTTCGCTTTGACTTCAGCCTTATTGTATTTGGTCTTTGCAGCAATTGGTGAATTTGAAGGAGGCTCAGGGATTTTACCCTGCACATAATCCATCACTTCCTTCTCTTCCAAGGTCAAATCAAGAGACATCGTCCATCTATGATAGTTAGATTTATCATGGAGCTTGTCTTCAGCGGGGAAGTAGAATGAGGAACCCATTGAGTCTTTTGGCCTTTGTCCTCACCTTAGCTCTGATACCATGTTAATTTTAGACAACAATGATATGTTCTATGTTTTAGAGCAATTTTACTTCAATTTCTTGAAGAGTACAATATCAATTTCAGTTTAGCAATCACATAAACATGTAAGTAAAATGTTGATAGAACATAAACATAAACAGTAGAAGACAAGCCAAGACAAGAGGACACAAGATGTGGCACCAGCCAGGGACAAACCCCAATGTGGGAAACCCTTGATCAAATCTTCTTTTAGTCTTCAATAGTTCAACAAAGAGAGAGTACAATTTACAAATTCTGATAATTTATAACAACAGCAAAAGAGCCCTAACCAGAAAAGTCAACGCTGGTCAATAGGCCATATTTCTTCCTCAATTCAGCTCGGTCAAATCCAGTCAACTTCGGCCTCTAACAGCAAGTATAATCACCCCAAAACAATCCGAAAAAGCCCAATCAAAATTGGTCAAAGAAAATCAACCTTGCGGCCAGCCCTAGTACAGTGAACGTTGGTCAAACAGGAGGTCAGATTACTACGATTCTTGTGCCCAAATCTGCGGCCTACTAAGACAAAATTCCTCCACCCAAAATCGCACCACAATAGGTCAATGCTTGGTCCACGCAGCCCCAAAACAGCCTCTGAATTTTTTGGTCAAACCTGGTCAACTCTAAAACAAAAAATGATTGTCCTTTCCTTCGCACGTGTGGAGAGAGAAGCTGCCCCAGAAATCCGTACCCAATTAGATGAGGAGAGAGATGTGTGAGAAGTGAAGTGTGTCCAAATGAGGATGAGACATCATGTATTTATAGGCAAACGTTGAGGATGAATAGATGTCACTGTTGGGCTTCTGAGCCTACATGAGTTTGTTTGCCGACCTTCACAATTTGTCCATAATCAAAATAAATTCATAACTTCATTTGTACATGTCAGAATGGGATGATCTTTAGATCAAATCCTACACCTCTCGGAGAGAGGAATCCAAGAAAAATATCAGTTTTCATAAATAAGATGACCCATGTGGAGTTTGGCCCTAGTTGCCAATTTTAACAAAAAGGCAGCCAACAATGTAGATTAGGAACACCTAACTGCTGCAAAGATTGTCGACGGAGAACGGAGCAAAGGATCCCTAAAACGCAGTTGTTGAGCTGCACACATAAGCAAGGTTCGAGTAGGTCAATCTACAACAAACCAAACCAAGGCATCGACACAGTCTACCAAGAAACAAAGACTCAACAGCGGGGTCACAAACTGTGTTGATAGTACACAAGTCGAACTTGTGGAGTATGTGTTGAGGAGCGTCGCAGAGGAGCCATTAGTGTGTGAAGGCAGTTCGTGAGCATAGCAGCAAAGAAGGGATCAACTTGTCGTAGCCAACAGAGGCTCAATGCAGTCAGCGCAAGTTGATTAAGGCAACTAGCAAATGAACCACGTCATTGGGAGAGACAGTTGCTAGCAGGGATAGCTTGCAGCAAGTCAACAGTGGGTACATAGTAGAGTACCATAGCAGGACAGTGATCACGTGAGGATTGTCACGTGTAAGTCGGTCTCGAGTTGCAATACATAGGCTCCAAGTAAGCCGACAGCCGTTGGCAGACAATTAAGAAGCAGTTTGGTGTGCTAGGCTGCAAGTAGGCCAACAATTGGTAGAAGCAAAGCCATGTTGGTTGCCACCGCAGAGCCACACAGTCACTGTTGCAAAAGAACCCGGAGCGCAGACAAGTTTCGACAAGTAGTCGAGGACTAGGTTCAGTGAGGATCGAGGTAGTCTTTGCTATAGTCAGCAGTCGAGGAAGCGACTATGGGTGTTTAAGCACAGGTGAGGTGGTTGAATGCAAACAGAAGCATCAAGTAACTATGGGCTACATTGCTACAAAGCACAAGCAGGATGACAACAAGGTATGACCGGGTTGGTGCTAGTAAAAGCCAGCTAGGCCAGACCAAGGAGATTGGTGAACTAGAGACACCAAAGGAGCTCAAATAATAGCCCAAGTTGAGGGTGCAAAGAAGGATCGTGACGCGGGCAAGGTGCCACGTTAGGCATGATCGAGTAATTGCGGGATACAGTAGACAGTAAGGAATCGTTGGGTAGGTTTCATTATCGGCAGGGTTCATCCAATTATAATAGGTACGAAGGAAAATATTAGCAGCCAACAGGATTGGCGGAGGTTAGCCCTCAGAGGGAGAGAGGGAGATTGTACTAGTGCAAAGAATCGGCATCAGAGCTCTACACAGACCTTGTGTCTAAGTATGCAGAGTCGCCCACATTCTCCTTAGAACACTTGCTCTAAGTTGAGCAAGATGCTAATGTAACTTAGCCTAAGTTTAACCTAAAAAAAAATCACATATTAATATGTTGGCTTATTGATCTAATAGAAATTTAGGAAAAGTAAAGCAACTTATTTTAGTGAGTAAGTTTAATCTTAGCCATAGATCTCAAGTAAGGCAAGACCTAATCTCAGTCATCAATCACATAGAGATTAGGGTTATGGTTAGGGTTTTAGCTCAATGTAAAGTTATAAAAGCAAGGTTAGGGAGAGGGAGAAGACACACTATACAGTGGTACTAGCCTTAGGAGGAGGAGTGTGATGCTCTAGTGTGCCAGGTCCGAGGAAGATGCAAAGCGTAGCTAGAGATAGATTCAAATCAGCTGAGAATGATCGAAGGACAGATCTAGGGATTGATCAAATGGATAACTTCAGGTTTTTTAATGTATATGTAGTTCCCCAGTTGGGCCATTATCCTAGGATGGGAGCCCAAGTATGTTCGAATTCATTTTAATGATGAACTGATTTAATTGGGTAGAAATCTGTTTGTGTCATTGTTTCATGTGATCGGTTATTTAAATTTGCTTTTGCTGAATATTTTGTTAGAAACCTACTGTGTGTTAATTCCGTAAGCTTTTTTGCTAGGAATTAAATGTCAAGTGTTGGATTCTGAAAACTAACAAATGGCTATTGAGGAGATCAATGAGGAAATTTTCTGTCCTATGACTAAGGACGTGTTGATTTCAATCTTATAGTCTTTTAAGAAGGACAAGAGTCAGTGAAGCTTTATATTAAGTTCTTTGAATTGTTGAGTATGGACTTGTTGAGAGTGGTGGAGGAGATAAAAACATCTGGTAGGATGGTGGACAACCTAAATGCAACTTTTATAACTTTGTTTCCTAAGTAGGACTATCCTGATTATTTTGATGGATTTAGACCTATCTCACTTTATAAGTGTCTATATAAGATTATAGCAAAAGTGATTGCATCACGATTGAAGTCTATACTTCCCAAGTCATTTCAGTTGAACAGCTTGGCTTTCTGAAAGAGGACAAATTCATGAGGCCATAGGGGTTTACACATTATTAAGCTCTCTCACTCACCTGCAGCAGTAATCAAACTTGATTTATCAAAGGCATATGTCAGTTTCTTCGTTGTATCTTTGGTTACTGCTTATTCATCTTGGCTTCTCTTTGAATTGGGTGGATTATTTTTTGTATCACTACTACTTCTATTGCAATTTTGATAAATGGAGCTTACTCCAGTTTCTTCAAGCCTATTAGGTGGATTAGACAGGGTTGCCCCATGTATCTAAAACTTTTTCTCCTCGTCGAAAAAGGTCTGAGTAGATCTCTGCTTGAGGGTAGTAAGGTACAGCCAATTCAAGGAGTTAGGATTGGGGAGGAGCTTTGACTCATTTGTTGTTCGTGAACAAGTTCTTTTGTTCAGCTTTGGGTCTTGTAGAGAAGGTTCCCAGTTACAAGAGTTACTACTATTACATAACAAGGCTATAGGAATAGAAGTGAATGATGCCATGCTTGCTTTATTCACTTCAGGTATGAATGAGAATCATCGTATTGAGTTTGAAAGATATTTTCCTTATCAATACTTGGACTTGAATAATGGCATCATGTATTCGGGACTTACACTAAAGCCAAATTGTTATGGGAAGGCAAAATGGTGGTGGTTAGTCTCCAAAATTGAAAAGAAAAATTTATATATGGTGCAATCAATGGCTATCAAGAGAGGGGAGATTTGAATTAGTTAAGACAGTCCTAGAAGCCATTCTTATCTACTGGCATACTCTTGAACTCATTCCTAAAGGCATATTAGAGAAACTTCGGAATTTTTGTGATAATTTTTTATAGCGAGGAGCAGTGGATTTAAACGGGCACACCATTTTAGTTGAAAGAAGTTGGCAACTCCAAATGCATTTGGGGGGGAGGAAGGGTTGGGGGGGTGGTGTCAAAAAACACTCATCTTTTTGGCCAACCTTTGGCAGCAAAGTGTTTGTGAATGTGGATTGTTCTCACAAAGGATCATCTTTGGAGTAGGATCTTGGTTCAGAAGTATATTTCCTGTGGGTCCATGATTGACTGGATAAGGAAAAAGCATAAAATGATCCATAATGTGTTCAATGATTTCAATCAATGGAAGGCCTTGCCACTGGCCTTCCAAGTAATAGGCTCTTACTTGGCTTGGTGTGTTGGGAATGGGTCACAACTACAAGTGATGATCGAGGTAGACAATATAATAGGTTGTAATAGAGATATTTTTCTTCCTAGGGCTCTCATTCAACATTTACGTATGAATGGAAAAACAAGTATTTAATAGCTAAACCTATGGAAATGACCTTGTGGAAACAAATTTGGTTGAGCTCAGCTGATTTGAGACTGTATGGTGATTTTGCGAGGTACTGGGAGTTATTTTTCGTGGAATTCAAAGGGTAGACATCAGACTTTGTGAGAATTCAAATGAACCGATTTGGGGGTTCAATAAGCAAGGAGGTTTATTTACTGCAAAAGTGGGTTATCAGACACATTTTACACATGGATATGAGGCAATTCATTGGTGGTGAAAATTTTGTGGAAGGTGAAGGCACCTCCTGTTGAAGAATGTAACTAGGTTCGGTCTTCATAATTGTACTTGAAGTCAAAATGTAATATATTTGTCAAAAGGAAGCAAAAATAATTTTATTATTATTTTAATTGACTTTTAAAGCATGGGTTTCATGCTTGGGTCAAATGTATAGGTCAAGCTTCCATTGTAGGCTTTAGGTTATTGTCAAAGTCAATTTGTGAAGACTCCTCCATCCATCAAGGTCATCCTTGTTGTCAACCTCAAACAAATCTTCATCTAGTTGGCCTACCAAACAGCTTACATATCGGCCTAACCTTAAGTGGAGACACAACTATTCACGGATTCATGTCAGCCTATTTCATGGACAAATAACTATATATAGGAGTGTGACCTTCACTCAAAATCATAGAAAACAACTCAGTAATCTCAGAGACAATTGCGGATTTCAGAGAAGATATTTTTGGTGATATTACAGATAAGTACAAGCTCGGATTATCTCTAAATTAATGTTTGGTTATTACAGGAGTATTCTTGGTGCAATCACAGGAAGATAGTCTCGGTATCACTACAGTGAAGGAGCTCAGATTGGTTGCTAAAATTATGAATGGATGAACTTCAGAACTATCACAGTTTTAGGGGTATTACAATGAATACATTTTAGTGCTAATACAGTTCAGTGATATCTCGGTGCTACCACAGTGAATCTTGATGCTAACACAGTGAATCTCGATGCTACCACAGTGGCTATATATCTCGATGCTACCACAGTGGTTATATCTCAGTGTTATTACAGTGAGGAAGACTTTGTTCTTCAATATCTCAGTGCTATCACAGTCATGAAGTCACAATGCTAGTGCTATCACAGCGATAAAGTTTTTTATGCTAATGGATGAACTTCGATGTGATCACAATGGACAACGTTCAGTGCTATTTCAATGAAGTAAATTCGGTGCTATCACACAAGGATGGTTCATAATCAAAGTGTGAAGAAGAATGACTGCTACAGGAGTAATAGAACTGAAAGCATGACAAGGTTGACTTGATGGATGGAGGTAGTCTTTAGTCTAGGTTGTAAGGGTCTTGGTCGTCTCATCTTGAATCTACTGAAGGAAGAATTTTGGCCGGGTTTTCCCCTAGAATGGGGTTTTGCCCTGGCAGCATGCTACATCTTGTGTTCTCTTTTATTTGTTGCTTGGCATTAGTCTTCATGATAAGAAAGGATAATTAAAAAGATCTAATAAACATAATAAAAACATCACAAGTTAATATCATAATAAGAAAAATCGTTTAACTGCCACCTCTTTCGATTTCTCAACACCTCCTAAATCAAAGTTGCTCATGTGGTTGGTTTTGTCTAACAAGCTCATGACCTGGGATAATTTATAGAGAAAAGGCAAGTTGGGGCCTAGCGAGTGCACCTTAAGAAAAGTCCATGAGGAAACAAACCATCTCTTTCTACATTGTTCTTATTCTATGCAAGTTTGGCAAGAGGTTGAAGGGTTAACTAGTTATGTCTCTATGGCAAGGGAAAACTATTGAAGCATGTTTCCAGTCTTAATTTATAAGGAACTAGAAACCATTCGAGCTATGTCATATCTAGTTATATGGGGAAAATAGCTTGCAAGAACTCCTCTCTGTTTGAGGATAAACAACTCCCTACTTTTCAAGTCTTGACACAAGTGATAAGCTTCCTTTTTAAAAGGAAATTCCTAAACAAAAAGCTCCTAGGTTTTTAGGAGACTTCCAAGTGGACAAATCATTTAATTGGGACCTTTTTTATGGGGGTTGTCAAGGGCAAACTATGATTGTTGACCTTGGGTTTACCTTGTATCTTTCTGAATCATATTACTTTCATTTCAAAGCAAATATGTGCAGGGGGGCCTATTGACCACTGAAAGTTGTAACTAAAATTTTTTAAGACTCCATGCTCAAGGATATGTCAAAGGCTTCCCATACCATCAGAGTTCATCTATCATCAGCGTTTTTAACTCTAACTTCTTCTTCTCGTCTTCTTCTATGTTGTACTCAGATTTCGTAAGCCCTGCGAGGATGATGTAAAGTGATGCTAGTGTGATGAATCGAGTCATATAATAGGCCTAGGTAACTTGGGACATTGTCATCAAATGAGTTTACTCTAGGAGGGTTTTTTCACTTGGTTAATTATTAGGTACTAGGGGGCTTAATAATTAGATGAGTTTTTTCCTCCAAGCATAACCCTAACGCTGGAGTGTGGCTTGATGGCAGGGCCTTGGGTGAGTCCTAATGTCTAGAGTCATTGTATATTACCATACTAGATCACTTGTAAAATTTCGCAGAATTTGGTTAGGTCTAGAGGTCAATTTTTTTTTTAATTTCCTGTTGAACGGAAATTTTAATAAATTCTGATTGTAAAATGTAATAAGTGATATCTAGAGAAGTTGTATGGGATATGTGTGCTCAAAATTACACCTCTCACCCTCAAATTTCTACTATGGCACACTATGAGGGGTAAAAAAATAAGTTCTAGGCCATCAAAACCCACTTTTCCTAAGTTTAGTGGAAAATGTAGGAATAAATTAGCCAAAAATTAAATAAATGGAGAAAAATAATTAACTCCATGTGACAAAATGACATGGAAATGACTTGGAAATTATCTCAAGTCAAGAGTTAAGTCAAAACACAAGTGGATGATAATTTGGCACATGACATCATAAAAGCATTAAGCACATGGGAAAATCGATTTCTTTGCTACAAAAGAGGAATTTGATCTAATGACTTGGCAAATCAAATTTTTTTGGAGATAATTGCATATTGGAAAATATCTCAAGGAATATTTGAAGGCAAAGATTAGTGGAGTCTTGTCTCCACTTTCACTACACTTGACACCCACACGTGGCATCAACATTTGAGTTTGAGGATCTATGCATTCCCCAAGGAGGCCCACACATTTCTTGTTGGAGGCTCAACGCATGGCACGAGGAGATGCAGCAAAAATTTAACTTGATGGTTGGGTTCATATGAGAGATAATTCTCTCTTGTCCTACACTTGGCATTCCTTGTATTCACATATGGAGAGTTTGATTTTCTTGAGGAGATACACTGGGCCAGCTAGAAGAGTTCGATTTGGTTGAAGAGCATGTGTCAAAGCTACTCTCCACTTGGGATTCAACTTCTCTTCTTGAGATCTTCTCCAACTCCACTTGTCACATGGTTCTCTCATTGGGATTTGCTCCCATTTTTCTATTTAAGTGAGTTTTGGGCTCTCACTATGTATTCATGATATGAGCTATTGGGCTTAAAGAGACTCTGCCAATTTGTATACTTGCTTTGATAATAAAACAAAGACTTTGGGGTATCATTGGTGGTGTTGTCTTTCTATCTTGAGGTGATCCCTTTCTAGTCATTTTTGTGTTTTGATTTCTTATGCATTTGGATTGTATTAGCTTCTATCATCATTCGTTGTGGATTTATATGTGTGAGCTATCTTGTATGTATCTTCGATTTAAAGTAGTGCTCTAGGAGTGAAAAGAACTAATTGATTTTTGGAGGAATCTTTAGCTTCTTTCACCCATTGTATTTCTCTATCTCATTTATGTATGCTAATATTTGTTTCCAAGTGCATAGAGAATCTTTTGGAATTATGTGAAGGATTCATTTGGGCGTGGGAGAAATCTCAAATAGATCAACTCACTCCCAGATTCAAGATACAGAAAAACCCATTGATCTTAACTTCAAGGTCTTCATCCAAAGAGAAGCAAAAAAGGGAGTTTTATTTTCCTATATTCTACTTAAATCGCTTATAATTCAAATTTCATAATTCATTTGATTTAAATCTAGAGCTCCCCAATGATTATATGAGCTAATTAGAGCATTTTTCTAGACTAGACAAGTGTGGAGTTTTACTCCCATGACTTGGTTTAGTTCTTGTATACTAGTTGTGCATTATTATTTGTTTTTCTTGCATGCTCTCGTCACTTATTTCCAAATTGGTTTTGCAGCCTCTTGAGCAGCAACTCAAGTTCACTTTGGCATCAAGTTGGAGGAGGGATTCTTCCAAAAACTAGTAATTCATCCTTAGCAGGACCCCTTGCATTTGTTGGGCAACTTTGTAGCGAGGTCGTGAGCCCTTTTGAAGCCCATCCTTGGCTAGGATGAGTTCTTTAGAGGGCTGCATCTTTTTCTCCCTAGGCTGTGGGCCTTAGGAGAAGCTTAGTTTCTCTTTTTTCATGCTATTTCCTCCTCATTTCAAGTCTGAAATTTGTAAGTAATTTTCAAATTTCAAAAGGCTTTCTTAGGCCTCATTTGTGTTGAGTTCTCATCAAGGAAAGTCTATAGTTAAAGTATCTTATTGTAAAGACTTCCTTGAGGTTCTTTGAGGCCTAGAGAGAGGCTCTCATTTCTGTTGTAACACACCTATGAAAAAATTCACTTTTCTTGTGGGAGCTTGGGAATTTTCCCATGGCATCCCGCCTCCTTATTTAGAAGGAGGGCTTCTCCAATGGGTGGATTAATTTGCATGTTCTTATTCTTGACTTTTTCACAATCTAGTTCACTTGCATGCATGTTTGACTTGTTAAATTCACATGTGGTAAATCTTGGGAATTAACACAACATCACATTTCATTTCATTTGTTAATTTAGACTAATCAAGTTTGCTATGTCATCACTTGAGCTCTTGCATATTGTTGCTTAAGTTACAATATTTGCAATTTACTTTTGAGCAACTTATTTTATGTGCAAGCACTTTACATTTTTGGCAAGCTTTGATTTGTTCACTAATCCATTTTATTTACTCAACTTGGTGAATTGTTTCGTAATTATTTGGGTACACGCTTCATCATTTTGTCAACTTATGCTACATGATATTTTGATTATTTATTGACATTTCCTTTGAAACATTATATGGTCATCATCTACTTGAAGCAAATTTACCTTAAGCAACTTACTTGTATCATTTTACTCAGCTTATTTACTTGCAAACAATTGGTGAAGCACATGCAACACTTGTGAAGTAGTATTGAGCTAGTTCCACTCTATTTTTCCATTTTAAGTTATTAGTGCAAATTATTTTGGGCATTTTCTCATTTTACTTATTTGTTAAGCATTGTTTGCGAACAATTCTATTTGGAAAGCAATAACAATTTGGGAAGCCAGGTCATGTTGTGTGGAATTGTAGGATTCATGTTGCTAATTTGCTTAATGGGAAGCCAAAAAAGGGTGAAATAAGTAATTTCACCATCCATGATACCCATGGTGATAAGGAGGTAAAAAAGGTGGGTGATGGTGATCAAACTAATCATGATTATTGTTCTAGTTGGTTGTTTAAAAGGTAGTCCCTCGAACACAACCTTCAGGGAGAATTTTAAAAGGGGTTGCTGAAGATGGATGGTTGTCTAGCTGACTTCTACCTCCGACATCAACATGAAGGTGATGGAAGCCAAATGGAGCACCAATGATTGGTCCTAGCTCCCTTGAAGGAGAAGAGCTGCAGATTGTTTTTGAAAATAAATACTGTAGACATAACATGTATTCAGTTCATCTATCTAGAGAAGCATCATGCCTAGTCAACCAGATGCCTCAATCACTGGATGAGGACCCATATGTCGTCTTCAAATATGATATTACAATAGTCCAAAGCATTTTGTTATTGCCGTTCAAAGGCCTCCTTTGCAAAAGTTGTTTCATCCTTTGTATCAAGGAAACGAACAGAATAATAACATGAAAATAATGTTAATGTAATACAGGTCGCCAGGTGACCCAACTTAGTAGTACTAGTGCTATTGCATTATGTTAGCAGCTAATAAAGGTCATTATGACCTAACACGTTATTACTAGGAGTGGGTTAATGGTTTAATAGATGAACTACCAAAGCATACGAATAAAAGGAAGTCTAACATAATGTACGAAATGAGCCCAAATTATAATAAAGTTATTTCATGGGATTTCAAGTCCATGTCTTTCAAGCTTTTCAAACAATCTCTATCTAACATGAGATGAATCCAATTATAATAAAGTTATTTTCATAGGATTTCAAGTACTTGTCTTTCAAGATTTTCGAACAATCTCTATTAACATACACTGGGACACTATCTCATAAAGACCTGATTAAATATAAATAAAAATCTATCCATTATGTGAACAAAGCCAACCATGTATATTCTTCAAACAAAGTTAGGACTGCCCATGAGTGCTTTCTTTCACCGAGGAGAGAACTCAGTCACACTAAAAGATGCATGTAAAACATCTTGGAGAAGAATTTATCTAATAAATCTCCCTGTCAGGTAATATTTTCTCCTCATGCTTTCGCCCTTTAAAAAGCACATGCATGTAAAATAATTGAAAGCATCAACGCTTAGCAAAGCAATTATCAATTTTAAATGGTTAACTCTTGACATTTTACATAACAAACTAAATCATAAAATCACAAAGAAATTTGGTGCCTTTAAATTGTTTTGAATAGAATATCATCCATTTCATCTCCATCTAACATCTAACTGAATGCTTTGCTACATATTTTCAAAAAGAAAGAGAAGATTTATTTGCGACCAACTAGTGGATTCAAGAATTAGGATGTACTTATCAGCATACAAATTTCAAGAATTGATACAAGTAGTTTGAGAGTAGAAACATCCCAGCGCCCTCACAAGGCTAGAGGAAAATGAACAAGAACAGATAAAAATTAAACCTGGTGCAAAAAAGCTGAGCATTCGATTTGCATGGTACCTGCAGACAGAAGCCACTATCGGTTACTCCTACAGATATTAATAAATTGTTCACATACACATTCAACAAACAGGAAAATATCCTATGGAGAAAACAAAATTCATGCCATTCCAAAACAAGAACTGTAGAAATATAGGCTTGTAAAAATGAGTCTACCTCCATCTCTGTCATGGTCCTAATAGACACAAAATGACAATCTATTAAAGTTGAACATTTCTCTGGAAGTCCATGTTTTAGTTTGTCAAACATGTCAATATGGGTAAAAAAACAGATAAGAATAGAGAAATATCTATATAGGTGGAGCTCTATGTAAAAGAGAAGGAGCAGATAGCAGAAAATATGAATTAGGTTTCATTTCATCAGATATCAAGTCGAACCAATAATATGAAAACTGTAGGAATAATATTGTTTGAGCAGAACGGATTGAATTCATCATCCAAAGTTTCCATAAAACTAATCAGAATAAATTATAAAAGGTATCACTGAACATAATACTTAGGTTAACATTTTGCAAGCATTACAAGCATTCTATCCCAGCAATATTATCGTGTGTTTCTTGGCAAAATATACCAACTACTGGTACAATCCAAGACATTCTTGTTTGTTGCGCATACTGATCACTGAAAATCCAACCAGAAAATGTCTCTGACCAGATATGACAAACGACTATAAGCATATGAGAAGTTTTAAAGCAAGGGAAAGGCATTGCAAGATGATTTAGTGAAGTGTCATTGAACACAAATGGTGGAAAATGCCCTGCTAGAAGTGGCAAGAACTCTATATTTTTAGTAAGTGATATATATCTGATAAATAATACATATTTGTAGGAATTCAGCTTATGTTTCAGCATATCCAAGTGTGATCACTATGTTGGATGCATCCTAATTTTTGTCAAAGTACAAACTGAAGAATTTTAGAAATCTCATAAACGACAAATGTATTTTAGGGCCTCGATCTAGAACAATGAAGATATTGAGGAACAAGCAGGATGAAGATCTCCCAGCAGCCAAAACTTCACAGTATCTTCCCTAGCAGCCTTTGGAAAAGAGCCTAGGTGGCATCCATGTTTGCTGCACAACCATCATTCTGCGTTGAATGCATAAGTAAACCCAAGCATGCAAGATTTGCTATTATTGAGGTTTAACAGGCTCCTATGACCCTCCATGAATTGTCTTTCATTTCTGTTTGAATTTTGATGGTGCAGTTTCATGCTGGTGCTAAGTTGCTAACATCAAATGGTGAAGTTTTATATTTCTATTTGCAACCCCACCTATGTTGTAACCTAAATATGATTTCCCCACATTAATGATGTTTAACTCAAACAGGAAAAATATGGGTGAAAACTTTAGATGAATCCTATTATTTTCTTAGCTAACTGTTTTTCTACCTAAACTAAAATCAAAGCTAACCAGGAGCTTGGGACATCAGGGAACATACCCCAACAATTTCATGGAAGCCTTCACCGAAGATATCAACAAATGTAGTATGAGTATGTCCCCTGTTACTAGGGATACCTTGGCATCCAGACATCATCCACTTCCATGCCCTCACCAAGATAATAAACAAATGCAGTATGGGTGGACTATGTCCCCCACTTAATACGGATACCTCGACATCCCAAAATCATCCACTTTTTTGAAAATTTTCAATTAAAACAAAAGAACAACTAACTGAAGCACCTAACCCTGTTATAACCAACCTAGCCCACTAACTGCACTTGAAATCAATTTTAATCTTTTCAATTAAAAACACCTATCGTCGAGTCCTAGTAGCACAACCGGTTGAGAAAGGGGTTCATTAGTAAGGCAGCCTGTGTTCAAACCTCACTGGGCTGCTAAGCACGTGCACTGGGAGGAGACATCTAACTTACAAAAAAAAATATTAATATTCTGTTAAAACACTCCTTGATGTGAAGTCACCAGTTCAATTCCCTGCCTGCCCTGATCGGGATGATATATTGGACATGATGAAAATGTAGTCCTGCCAAGCTTACAAAAAAAAAACACCTATCACCTGCAAACTGTCAAATAGTGAATCTGCATCAGAAGACTCTTTTTTCCAGCAAAGAGAACTGTATTTGAGCAAGGAGACCTGATTTCCAGCTTT
This sequence comes from Pinus taeda, assembly GCA_000404065.3. Lineage (NCBI taxonomy): Eukaryota > Viridiplantae > Streptophyta > Pinopsida > Pinales > Pinaceae > Pinus > Pinus taeda. The sequence goes on from APFE030057896.1 coordinate 93,574, forward strand.
GAAGAGCTTGGAAGAGGAGTTTTCATCATTTTCAAATCTAAGCTTGGGACAGCTCTTACATGTCGTGTCCCTATTACAACATTACATGTATACAGCATATCAGGTGATCTTTCCATTGGGTCCTATAGATCCATGGGCTTTTTTTCTTTTTCTTTGAAAATACATCATATATTAACATAGAGATATTTAAAAAAGAGAAGTTGAAAGTGGAAGGGTATATGTAATGATAAATATATTCTCTTCCTTAGAGGCTACTAGAGCGGAAAGAAAATCAAAATACAATAGAGAATCCAGTTCCCTGGCATCTTTACTGGACAGTTTTGCCCCCTCGTATGGTATAAGGAGATTGTGATCACATCTGTGCAACTAGTACCAGCGCCACTCTTCTAGTGGTATGATGTTCAAGTTCACATTTGATGTGAGCACTCCTGCTTAGTCACTCAAAGCACAGATTGATGACATAATTCACAGACTTATATTATGTGATGGTTTAATTTCACAGTGGACTTGCCTAGTGGACTTCATGATGGTATATCAGCCTGTCACTAGAGATCCTGGACACATTTCAGCGCATACTTGCATATGTATATGGTAAAATATGATTTCATACACATGATTATGGTACTTCACCTCATTACTTCAATTGCTTTACCACAATTGCATCTAGGGGTTCTTGCTTAGATGTGGTGACATTGCTTCTTATATGGGCCATGAACAGTGTTACACAAAACGCCCCTCCTGCCCCCGGATCTAAACCAGGATCCACGTCTCGTACAGATTCGTGGGGGGTCCACCACCGGATCCGTGGTTCGGAAATCTGGAACCACGGATCGGGCTAGAAAACACGGTTCCTGGAATTTCAAAATCGTGCCGGCCCGATCCACAGTTCCAAATTTCCGAACCACAGATCCGCGGCGGATCGAGCACGAATCCCGATCGTATCTGATACCCAACGGGCGGTTCCACGCAGCCGATCCAAATAACTCATTTTTTTTATTTTTTGTCTAACTTGAGTTTGGGGTGGGTTTTGGTTGAGTTAGAGAAATGATAGATGGGGATAAAGTGCATTTCCCCCTCTCATTTCCTCACTCTTGTATTTTTGGAAAGCTTGGAGAAGAGAGGAGAAGAGAGCTTTGAGAAGAGAGGCTTGAGGAGAGCTTGGAGGAGTGGAGGAGGAGCTAGTAGTAGTGAAGGAGGTGTAAAGAAGGGCTTCCATCTACAAGAGCTAAAGAGGTAAGTGCAAACCCCAAACTCCCTCATTTTTCTGTCATTGTTGTTTGTATTTTTTCTCCTCCCTCTCCTACTCTTTCCCATTCTTTCTTCTTGCTCATTTCATTGCAAGTTGTCCATCTATATCCATATTCCAAAATGGTGTTCTTTTGGCTTCTATGTATCATTCCACTTTTGGTTTTCATGATGTCAAGGGGGAGGAGGAATAGAAGTGAAGAAGAACAAGAGGATAGTGGTCCCCATATGACTGACCCAATGCATGATGAGGAGGAAAGGGATGAAGAGAAAACTAAAATGCTAGAAGGGAAAGTTGCATTGACACCCTTGTGGAATTATGTGACCAAACTTGAAGGAGGAAAAGGTGGTAGAAGCTACAAGTTTTTGTGCCCTCATGGTTGTCATGGAGGAAAACCATATAGTGGTTCATATACCTGTGTGAGGAGGCATCTTTATGGGGTATTGGATAGTGATGACAAAAAGGGTGTCGTGGGGATAGCAATTTGCCCAAAGGTTTCAATTGAACAAAGAAGAAAATACATCCAAATAGAGGAGGTTGCACAACAGAAAAACAAGAAACAAAAAACTCATTCTGAATCAAGTGCAACCTCTAGATTTGGTAGCTCATCTCCTCATGGTACTTCTGCAACCTCTGGAAGTAGAACAATAGGGGATTTCCTTAATGTTGTTGGGAGGGATAATGTGGATGGAAAGATAGTCCAATTTCTTTGTACTTGCAGTGTACCATTCAATGTGCTTCGCTCTCCCTATTGGCATGATATGGTTTTGGCCATCAATGAAGCCCCAGACAGAAGGATACAAGAGCCCCAACTATGAGAAAGATAGAACAGTGTTACTAGAAAGAGAAAAAGCAAAGGTTCAAAGAGCTTTGACATATTTTACAAATGAGTGGGTGGATTGTGGTGCATCCATTGTATCGGATGGGTGGACAAATGTTAGAAATCAACATTTGATAAATGTTCTTGGTGTTTCTGCTAGTGGTGCAGTGTTTATTACATGTCATGACTCCTCCATCAATGCAACTTCCCAAAACATTGCAGATCTCCTATTGCAATCAATCAAAGATGTTGGTCCTAATAATGTGGTTCAAGTGATCACTGGTAATGTAGCAAATTGTAAGGCCGCGGGAAAAAATATTGAGTGTATTCATCCACACATCTTTTGGTTCGAGTGCTTGGTGCACACATTGAACCTTTTGATGCATGATTGCGAAGCATAAAGAATGTGAATGGATTAATGAGCTTTACAAGAGAGGGAAGCAACTCATTAAATTTATCACAGGGTATACAAGGGTAAACAACTTTTATGGCACTTACTCCAAGTTGTTGTTGCTTAAACTTGCAAAAACAAGATTTCCAAGTTATTACCTCACTTTTAGGCGTCTAGTGAAGGTGAGACAAGCTTTAACTAATATGGTGACCCCTAAATCATGGGAGGAAATTAACGCTTACAGAGATGGTGCTAATGTAGCCACGGACACTATTCTTAACAGTTACTTTTGGTCACAGGTTAAATATGTTTTGCAATTCACCAAACCAATTTATTACATGATCAAGTTTGCAGATTCAGATCGGCCAATAATTGGAGAGGTGCATGAGCAACTGGATAGCATGTTGGGGCAGATTAAAGACATTGTTGAGCCTAAAGATATCACCTTGTACAATTATATTCGTGTAGAAGTGGAAAAACAATGGGATATGCTAAACGTTCCATTGCATGCCTTGGCATATTTTCTGACACCTAAAGACTATCATCCATCATGGCTTTTAACACTAGCACATGGGGGAGGGAGCAGGAAAAAACCACACCTAGATCCAAAGGTTCTATCTAGTTATATGAAAGCATTGGATAAATTAGTCACTGATGAGGAGGAGGCTGCCATGCTACAAAAACATTTGAGGAACTATACGCTTAGCACTAGTCCATTTGGGAGCATGCATACAATTAGAGATCGAGAGAATTTTTCTTCTCTTGAGTGGTAGAACATGAAAGGAGGTGCTACTCCACTTCTACAAACTTTGGCATTGCAGGTGCTATCACAAGTGGTAAACACTTCTTCTGGATAGAGGTATTGGAGCTCTTATTCTTTCATCCACATTGTTAGAAGGAACAAGTTAAATTTAGACCAGGCAGAGAGCTTGGTTTATGTTCACTACAACTTGTGATTGTTGTCCCATTACTATGATGATGCAAAGACTAATAAAGACCTTACGGTTTAGGACAGAAATCCAGAGGAGCCCAATTTGGAGGATGGAGTGTTGCGATTAGAGCAATTGGAAGTTGATCTTATCTAGGATGATGATGATCGAGTTGAGATGCCACCCCCATCCAGTCCCTTGGTTCCTAGATTCCATGCTTCAACACCAATAGCAAGGGCTTCATCTTCATCAGTTCCACTACTAGTGCCACAAATTCCAGAGCCACCATCTTCTTCATTGCCACCACGTGGAGGCTCACGTCTTGGTTGTGGTGGAAGGAGAGATTAGTAGATATATCCAAAGTTTACTACTTTTGTCATAGATTAGACTTGTAGTCTTGTTGTGAATTTGAACCTTTTTTGTCTTACACTTCCTAGTTCAGTGTGTACTTGAGTCTTGGTGGTATTGGTGGCTAAGTAGCCTATTTTGTAAAGATTAGTACTTGAATTTTGGACATGACTGATGTTCATAGTTGCTCACTTGCTAGATAAGTCACTTGAATGTTTGATGATTTTATCTTCTAAATGTTTTATGTTTTATGATATGCTTAAAAATTTGATGTATGTTTGTAATTGCTAGAATCTAGATGGTTGATGCTCGAATAATTAATCATTGATGTACAATGGAATCTCGGATGCCATATCTATGTTGATTTATATAAAAATATGCACGTTTTCATGTCTTCTACAACTAATTTGGTATTTGGGATGTTTTTTTAATGTAAATGCAAAAAATAAAATATATATATATAGTAGACACTTCCAAGATGCTTTGCCTCCTAGATTTTTGGGAAATGACGCTTCCGTGTCCCTGCTTCGTGCAACGTTGGCCATGACCATGGTAAACATTAGGTGTAAGCTAATAATGTATTGTAACACTGTAAATTCTTGTTCTTTGCTTCATTATACCATGGTAGGTCATAATTTTTCTTTAGATAAGTGTTGTCATCTCCTGAGTCAAGTTGCACTACTAGTTGCCTCAGTGGGTTTAGCAGGTTCATATCCCATAACCATCTTATCCACCTTTTCATCTTCCACATTCACTTCCATACACATTCATCATAATCCTGCTCATGATTGACTTATCATATGTCATAGTACTAGTGTTGCACATATCGCGATAATATCGGAATTATCGCAATATTATCACCAAACTACCCCTCGCCAATATTATTGCCATAACTTATCACGATAATTTCCCTGTTTTGAATTTATCGCTATAATTTCGAAATTATCGCCCTGTCTCTACCAATTTCAACTTATTACCATTTTTTTCTTTTAATCCTAATTTTTTAAAAATGAGTAAGGGGATTGCACTATGACGATACTCTGCCTATTTCCATCAAGCAAACAAGGGGAAATCTATTGTTTTCAATTCCCAAGATTCATCTCATGAGATACATACCCTAGTAGTTAATGGTAATATTAAATTCTTAAAGTAAAGGTGACACTTTTCTTTATCTTTCATTTTCATCCTTTTACTTAAATTTTTAATATTATCATTCATTGACTCTCGACGTTTGAGAGTGGTTCCAACTTCATTGGATTTCATATGGAGAAAGTAGAATTTTAGATCCGACCCAAAATCCAGCAAACTTAACAGTTTTTACGATTTCAAGATTGGCGGGATGGCAACATTCCTACTGGATTTTGTGATGTACGAGGGTACGGAACTAACAATTAATCAAGATCACCAAGTCCTCTATGTACCTTGATGTTGGTGGCATTGATTGTTGAGCTCTGCCTTCATGACCTTAGTAAAAATGTACACTTCACTCAAGAAAAATAATTGATTAGGATGTTAAGCTTTTTCTATCTTATTTTAATGCTTAGTGGGTGACCTTGATGAGTAGGATCCCAATATATGCAATTAGTTTGATGTTATGTAGTTATTTGTCGTAGCATGATTTTCTTTGGATTTTAGAGGCCAGAGCCTCTCAATCTCTCTTGATCTAATTTGATTTAGAGATGGATTGCACCCAGTGATATTTTCGTTTTATGCAACCTTGCTATACACATGAGAAATTTTGCATATTTACGTATAATAATTTGGATTCATATGGATGCACATGAAGTATATGTTCTTTTCAAAATTTGAATATTTTTTTGTATTTTTGGTTGACTAATCTTTTGTCCGCTTCTGATAACATTGTTGAGGATGATGTGACCATTTTCCATCAAGCAAACAAGGGGAAATTCGTTGTTTGCATTGCCATGATTCATCTCATCAGATACATTTATTTTTGTTTTGATATGATTTTGTATCATTCTATTAGATCTTATAACTTAGGACAAATATCATATTTCAATATCAATATCAGATGTATCACTTGACATCTTATACATCTTATATCTTGATTTTATTTTCATATTTATGTAGCAATGTGTTTGTTTGATGTTGATATTATTTTGTAAGTTAAAAATTTGAAAAAAAATATATTATTTTTGTATTTTTTAAGTTTCCCAATAATTTCCAATATTTTCCTTGATATTGCCGATAATTTAAATTTTGGACCCCCATCGATAATTTAAATTGTGTCATACAACAAGGTCCAAAGCAAAGCAAAGAAGATTCGATGTACGAAAGCCTAAAGTCAAAATAGATAAGAAAAAAAGTGCTAAAGGTTTATGCAGCCAAAGAAAAAAGTCAAAACTATAAAGCTTAAGCTATGGCACCTCACCTAAAAGCCCATCTCCTCCCGGTCCCATTATTAAAATGCATATCTAAAGAAAGAAACCAAGCAAATAAAGAAAAAGACAAAGAAAGAGGGGTCGAAAACAAAGGAAGCACAATGAATGATAACTCAAAGCTAAGCACTCCCTCCAAAAACGCACTTGTGGAATAAAATGAAGATTCCCAACTCCTGAAAGCTAGTACAAGAAGACCAATACATCAATAATGTGGCTTTGAAGGTCGATTCATGAAGTTCCCCTTTCCACTAACACCATATTCCATCACATCACATACTCCTAACTTACTATCCTAAGAAATGCTTCTTGGTCTTGTTAGTTGTCATATGTAATAGAGGCTAATGTTGTCCCCACCATGGTTAAACTTAGAAAATTATAAAAATTAAATGAGTTATTGAGAAGTTAGAAGATGTCATTCAATGTGCATGTAGGCATCTTGCATTGACCCATAATGTGCATGTAAAGCAAGATAGATTTATGACTTGTACTTGAGTTTAAAGTAAAGAAAGCTAAAGATAGGATAGTTAACTAAAGTAAAGTCACTTATCTTCAGTTAAATTGACGAGCTAATTTTGGTCGTCAATCTTAGCTTAGGAAAATTATAAATTGAGCCTACGTGTTGAGGCTAAGACACAACAACAACACAATCTTGAGAGCAGCATCTCGGTGAGCGTGTGCTAGGTCCAAGAGAGTGCAGAGAGGCTAGTGATCAATTTTGTAATCTGTATTTTCTCAGTTGGGCCATTATCGCAAGACGAGAGCCCAAGTAATTTTTGTGATGAATTTATTAATGAAGAACTGATTTGTTGGGCAGAAATTTATTTATGTCTATGTGATTCAGATCGAGTAATTTTGCTTCTGCTAAATATTTTTGGTTAGGAACTTTATTGTGTATTTGTTCAATTAATAATTGATGGGAATTGAATATCGGGTGTTGGGTTCAGGAAATTCTAACAAGGAATTAGAGCCGCAACTCTGAATTGGTCTCGGAATTACAAGTGTCGAGTTTGTATCAGATGACTAGAGCTAGGTTGGCTAGGATCATATGAACGAGAACCTTTTCTTTTGGGCTAAGAGAAATTTTTGTTTTTCAAGCAAATTTTTTTGAGATTAGAGATGACTTGGCAACAATGGGGGAAACTATTGATAGTGAAGAGTTGGTCAGATCAACCTTGGGTGGCTTTACTCCAAAAAGAAATGTCATTGTTGATGGGATCGTCGCACTAGAAAATCTACCTAGTTGGGATAGATTGTGGGATGATTTTGTACAAGAAGAAACAAGGAGACATTCCAAAAGTGCAAGCCAACATGATGGGGGGGTGATGAAGAGAATTTTGCTCTTACTGCAAAGGGCAAGAGTAAAGTAAAGGGAAGTGAGGGATCTGCTTCCGCGAAGGAAATGATCAAAGTGAAGTATTTTGCATGTCACAAGACTGGTCACTATGTGAGCTAGTGCCCATACAAGGAGGAGGAGGAGGAGGATCAGGTGGCTACATCAATATCAACTAAGATTGATAACTTTACGGAAAAATTTAAGAAAGAATTTTCTCTATTGGCATGTGTTTCTAGCAGTAGTACTATTGTGTATGAGGACAATGGGTTATGGCTAGTGGTGAGTACATCAAATCACGTGATAGGAATAGGGTCAGTGTTCCGCAGTATTTTAGAGACACGCTCAAACAACAGTGTGTTTAGTAGGACTAGTACCATGCATGCATTGAAGGGGGTTGGATGTGTCAGATTCCATCTAGAATCAGGAGGATTTCTAGAGGTGACAGGGATGTTATTTATTCTGGGATTGATGGTACACATACTCTAGATATCATCTTTGAGGGATGTCGGGCATAGAGTTTTATTTTGGGATGGATAGGTGCTTCTATATTCAGAGGGAGCGAGCTTGGATGTTCAAAGGGAGCAACCTTGGATGCAGCCGTAGTGCTTCACATAAGACAGGGGCAATCATACAGGTTTTTGGGACAACCTATGGGTATATTTGAGGCGATCTTGGATACAAGAACAATGTCAATTACTGAGAGCGAGCAGGTGACAAGGAAGAGTGATTCTTCATGAACTACCAGGAGCCTTAGTTGGTAAGATATGATATTGTTAGATGCTCATGAGAAGGATCCTAGGAACATGGTTGAAAGGAATAGGTCTTCAAATCAGATTTCGAAGCAGGTAGCAGGGAAGTATTCTAGTTCAGAGGGAACAGCTACAATAGTGGATAAAATGGTGTTGTTGGAGACAGATCCAAGTGGAGGAGGTTCTTCTAGAAGTACCTCCCTTGCTAAGAGGGAGTGTTTAGTTTTGTAGCTCTGAAGTTACTTCTAGTCTTGTGTCTTGACTAGAAGGACCTTGATTTGCCTCTTTAGGAACTTGCATACGACATGCAAAGTGTGCAAGTGAGTTGCACGCGTGTGAATGTGTTGCATGTGACATGCACAAGATGTGGATGTAAAGCAAGCTAAATTAATGACATGTGCTTGAGTTAAAGTAAAGAAAGCCAAAGATAGGATAGTTAACTAGAGTAAAGTCGCTTATCTTTAGTTAACTTGACAAGCTAATTTTGGCCATTAATCTTAACTTAGGAAAGTTTTGTGATTAATTTATTAATGAAGAATTGATTTGTTGGGCAAAAATATGTTTATGTCTATATGATTCAGATCGAGTAATTTTGCTTCCGCTAAATATTTTTGTTAGGAACTTTGACATGTATTCGTTCTATTAATAATTACTAGGAATTGAATATCGAGTGTTCGGTTTGGGAAATTCTAACATGGTATTAGAGCCCCAACTCTAAATCAATCTCGGATTATAGGTGTCGGGTTTGTATCGAATCGCCAAAGCCAGGTTGGTTGGGATCAATTGTGAGGTACATTAACCATCTTTGCATGCAGGGGCTTTCATTTAATGTTTAAGGCATTCTAGGATGTATCACAGGTTGAAATTGGATTATAGATTGGTTTGGTTATAAACTTATATACTTGTTCCCTTATTTCACCTTGGGGTACTCATTTGCCCCTAATCTAGTGTGACATTCCTTAGAGACTTTCTTTAATTGTCTAAGAGGGGCACAAATAGGAGGCACTAATTATGGTAACATTCCATGATATCCATTCTTAACACTTGCCATCATTCCCCTTATTCCATTATCCCATCTTTTGATTGGTTGTTGTTAGTCGCTCGCACTAGTTCCTTGTATACCTCATCCTATGAGAAAAACGGGTTGGAAATACTTGAGATTGATGCAACATAGGCCAAATATCAAAATGCAAAAGAGTGACAACGGATGTAAAGCAATCAAAAGTTGAGTATAGCTTAAACTATACCTCCTCTTATATAGCCACTAATTGTTGAGTTTTGTAGCTCGAAAGGTACTTCTAGTCTTGTGCCTTAACTAGAAGGACCTTGATTTGCCTCTTTAGGAACTTGCATGTGACATGCAAAGTGTGCAAGTGAGTTGCATGCATGTGGATGTGTTGCATGTGACATGCATGAGATGTGCATGTAAAGAAAGATAAATTTATGACTTGTATTTGAGTTAAAGTAAAGAAAGCTAAAAGATAGGATAGTTAACTAAAGTAAAGTCAATTATCTTCAGTTAATTTGACAAGCTAATTTTGGCCACCAATCTTAGCTTAGCAAAGTTAAAAATTGAGCCTAAGTGTTGAGGCTAAGACACAATAGCAGCACAAGCTTGAAAGCGGCATCTCAGTGAGCGTGTGTTGGGTCCGGGGGAGTGCAGAGAGGTTGATGATCAGTGTTGTAATCTGTATTTTCTCAGTTGGGCCATTATCCCAAGACGGGAGCCCAAGTAAGTTCTATTGATTAATTTATTAATGAAGAACTGATTTGTTGAGCAGAATATGTTTATGTGTATGTGATTCAAATCGAGTAATTTTGCTTTCGCTAAATATTGTTGGTTAGGAACTCAACCGTGTATTCATTTAGTTAATAATTGTTGGGAACCGAATACTATGTGTTGGGTTCAAGAAATTCTAACACCATGAGAGATCCATGCATATCACAGCTACCAAAGTCAAAGGAACTCTAAAAGAATATCCTGACCCCGATGAAGTGATACACTACCCATCATTAAAGGGGAATTATATCATTATTATTACGTGATAATACAATGAAGCTTGTTAAACAACCCAAATCAAAGAAAGAAAAAGGCAAATATGGGGGCCTGGAAAAACAATTTCAAGGGAAGGTAATTCAAGCAGCTAAGTGCTCCCTCTATAAAGACACCTGTGGATTATGGTCTTACATGACCTAGTAAGTAAACCCTAGACCATAACACATATCACTTGTACAAATTCATTTAAAAGGATCAGCCTAAGAATTGTTCCTCCACTCAGGGTTGGAGGCACCTAATAGGGTCACTTAATAACCCTCCCGTACCTATGGTAACATGTATACAATCATAAGCTAGTAAAACATTTGAAGATGATAATTGTGTGAAGTACTTTAATGAATTTGACATTAAATAAGGTACACATTGATGCTCTTATGGTTCTTCTACCCATGAAGTTGATCTCACTTGATTCCTTGAGTATGTACTAGTATGTACTAGATGGTTCTTCTAGGTGTAGCCAAGATCCCTTGGGGGGTGATATGATGCTTCTCCAGCACGTCAAAGATGATGTCCAACCACATCTAATTGACTTGGCATAGATGATGAGACTCTCCTTCAACCTCGAGACCTTGGACATTGATGATCTAGGCTCGTACGTTGCTTGGAGACCAAGTGGACCCAGGAGATGACATGAGGTCCCCAAGATCGCATTGTACTTTCTTGATGGATGTTGCTCTTCTCTTGATGATGATTGATGATGATGATCACTTGGGACCCTTTTGGACGGGATTGTGCCTGGACAAGATTGTGCACCTTCTACTATGATGATGTCATACCCTAGCTTGATGGCATCACCCATGCTACATATGATGATGATATGGTCTTTTTGGAGGGTGATGTTAGGCTTGAGAGGGCTATTTTGGTGATGAAACATGACTTATGGAATGTCATACATCCCTTGGGCTATTCATTGCACCTTTTCATGGAGAGAGATGGCTTTTCGATAAAGGATGTCACCTTTGGGATCTTTTCTACTCAAATGTGGGCTAAATGAGGCTTATTTTCATGTTATTTCATTATTTGGGCTATCTTTGGGGGTCAGCTTGATGACCTATCCACCTCGTATCACGAATAACTTGTTTTTAGAGGATTTTAGAGAAAATTAGAGGTAAATCGACTTGCCTACTCTCATATATATAGGGAGTGGATTTGTCTCTTGGATTCATTGTCACGCTTTTGCAAAGTGTGTCATTTGGATTCAGTGTTTCCCATAAATACAACCCCATTTTCGCAAAGTTGCATTTTAATGGTTCAAAAGCAATACAAGAATGTATTTTGGACTCTCTACACTACGCATGCATTGAAGGACATTGGAAATTTTTATTAAATAACAAAGTTGATTAAAGATGCGAGAAAGATCCAAATGCTCATATGCAACCATCACCACTTGGAGGCACTTCATCAATAATTTATAAAGGACTTTCTCTAACCTAAAATACACATTTCAGATCATTTTTCGTCCACTTTTGTCATCTTTATGAATTTATGGGAACATCATGTCCCATTGTAGTTAGTGACAGCTAGATTTCAAGGACTCTATCTGAATTTCATGCTATGGGGGAGATAATACAAATAATCTTTGATAATCATTTTTGGGTTGATGTCAAATTCATTGTGTGGAAATTTCACTCAATTTGGAGTTCACGAATTTCACCTCTTAACTAGAGGTTTCCCAGATCTTAACCTTGTGAATTTTCAGTCTTAGTGTTGTTATGAACTAAGAACAAAATAGCAACAAGACTAGACTATATTTCAACTCTTAACAACACAAATCATCTAGGCAATTCAAGACAAAAGATACCAAAGTGTTTCAATGAGTTTCATCCCTCTAGGGCAATCTTATCCTGCATAAACCGGATCTGAAAACACTTATGACTGCTGTAAATCTGCCCTTATATTCTTCAATTACAATCTTAAATCATTTAACAATTCACCCTTAATTTACGTCAAACCAACAAGACTTATGGAGCTGAAAATTACAAACCATGAATAATATAGATGGCTGAAAATTAAATCTACAATTACACAAGTAATGGACAGCTAAGATGTTCATTAATATGCATCAAGATGAAGTTCGTGTACACCCCATAGCCCTATCACAAGGCTAGTACAATCTACTAGCTCTCAAAAACCCTAGCTAGAGAAAACCAAGAAAACCTAGCTTACACCAAGGAGATCCAACAAGCATGCACTCCAAGGAAGACATCTCCTCTTCTTCTTCTCTTCACCAAGTACAACCTAGGGTTGCATCTCAAAAGCCTAATCTCCAAGGGATCAAACCCTAAGCCTACTCTTTAAGATACTCCAAGAAGCTCAAGAAACCCTAGAGACTCCATGAGAAAGCAAGAGAGATAAAGTACAAATAAGATACAAGAGAAAGACAATAAGTATTGAATCTTATTGATCACATCTTCTTCACTTGAATGAACAAGAATAAATGAGTAATGCATGAATGATCATCTCCAAAATATAGCTCACAAGAAAAAACGCAACTATGTCGAAAAAGTGAGCTCCAATAAAGATGTCCTTAACTTGTATAACTTCTAGGGTTTCCTCATGGGACCTAACGAATCACTCCAAGAGGATAAATAGAAGAGTGTGGTGAAGATGAATGAAAGGAATCTCTCTTTCCTCTACATATATGAGAGGTAAGGGAGGCCAACAAAACATATGTGTACCTTAGCCCTTGCAAAAACCCACACTAACACACGTGGAAGACTAGACTCCAACTATACACTTGTCAAGCTCCAAGGTGATGTTGTCGATGTTGTCCACAAGCAAGGCTCCAAATGTTAGGATGCTCCATGAGGTGTGTCCAATGCTCCACTTACAGCTTCCAAAGACTCCAACAATCCTCCCAAGCCTTATACTCCACAAGGTTCACTCCCCTTGCATGAACCCTGTCACGACCCAAGCATCCTCGAGCTAATTCAAGACTCCACACAAGCATCCAAGCTACCTTGTGCTATCTATGGCTCAATGCCCTCCTCTAGGATGCAAAACATTCCTCCTCCTAAGTAGGGCATTCTCCAAGAAAACAACAATTTCCATGTGGCCATCATGTAGAATGTCAGTGAAGCTATTGGGGGATCTCCAATGCCCTAAGGAAGAATATCATGCAAGTAACCACATAATAAACCATCTCCCATGTGCAAATCCATCACAAACAATCCAAGGGCTAATCATACACCATGTACCCTGAATCTCATAAAGCAACCCCCAAACATTGTACCAACACTTTCAAAGTAACCCCAAAAGCTGACACATGTTGATTTCAATGAACCCATTTGTGATATAATCCAATGAACAAGTTAAAATAGCCCGTGTTTGGGCAAAATTCACTTAAAAAATGATTCATTGTGTGAGAGAATCAAAGGCACAACAAAGAGGAGGGATCCTTCTTTATATGAAGAAATAGCATGGTAGATAGAACTAATTAAGCATGACTCTCCATTTGCCTTGTTAAGCCTTAAATCCTAAATCGTATGACATCGAAAGGACTAGGACGAGGCATCCTTCTACTAATAAAGAGGTTATGAAATGATTCTTCATTGTTGTGAATAATATCTATGGCATAGGAGACGGACCAGCTACTTTCAAGGTCTAATTTGCACAATTTTCACGTGAATGAGGTCTGTTTGAAACACTAGAAGCTGTATAGGATAGGCCCTAAACAAAGGACCTAATAGATTGGTGATCTTTGTATGGAAATGATGCGCGTAAATTATGCTCATTTTCCCAATTGCACTCATGGTAGCTAGTTCCTCTTCTTGTGAGAGGAATTGGATCACTTATGTGTTGTCCTTAAAGAGGAACCAAAATTGTCCTTAAAGGAAAACAAAGAATCTAGTATACATAGTACATACATAGCATCCTTCGACCACTATATTGCAGAGATCTCGGCACAAGGAACATCCTTCTAAGAAATGGGATCAATTCAATGATGATATCATTTACGTTGAAGAGATAGAGCCAAATGACCTTACCGATCTCATCCCATTACGAATGAGCGTCAGCCATAGCTGGAGAGCGATGAGTTCTTGGAGAATATGTTAACAAAGGACTTAAATGATGCAAAGAGTTAACCCAGACCAGATGAAGCAGATATTGAGATGGAGACCTAAGCAGATATTGAGATGGAGACCTGATTTTGGCTTTAAGAGTTGGAATGTTTAATCTTCAAAGTTCTGTAACTCAGAGAATATATTTGTGATAAATTATAGTCCAGATTGCTATTGGACATATCTTCAATTATTGCGGGATATTACAATATAGGTAATTGTTCACTGTTCATCGTTTATGATTTTAAAATCTAAAAATTTAAAATTTCAATTTGTATTTGTATTTTTTTTAACAGTTAATTCATCGTCCGTGTAACATACCTAAATCCCCACGTCTCCCCGTATCTAGGTACATATCTAGATTTTAAAAATGGCTTATCCATACCCACGCCTCCTGGGAACTATGCTTTGGGTCTTGATCAAACTTAACTCGGTTTCATTAAGGAGCAGAATCAAACAAAGTGCACTTGGGCTGGGATGGTTGCTCATACTTAAAAGGAAATATGTGATGCATTTGAGGCGGGTAATACACCAGTTTAGATTCATTTAATTTTAGATCTATTATGTTCCAATAAGCCTCAATAATTGCTAATACTTAAAAAGGAAATATGTGATGCATTGCTAATACTTAAAAGGAAATATGTGATGCATGTGAGACCGGTAATACACCAGTTTAGATTCATTTTATTTTATATCTATTATGTTCCAATAAGCATCAATAATTCTAAAAATGTGAAAAAAAAATAATAATAATAATAATAATAATTTAAAATTATTAAATTTGATAATATTAATATTATAATATATGAATATTAAGATTAAGGAAAACAAAGAATCTAGTATACATATGTTCCAATAAGCATCAATAATTCTAAAAATGTGAAAAAAAAATAATAATAATAATAATAATAATTTAAAATTATTAAATTTGATAATATTAATATTATAATATATGAATATTAAGATTAAGGAAAACAAAGAATCTAGTATACATAGTACATACATAGCATCCTTCGACCACTATATTGCAGAGATCTCGGCACAAGGAACATCCTTCTAAGAAATGGGATCAATTCAATGATGATATCATTTACGTTGAAGAGATAGAGCCAAATGACCTTACCGATCTCATCCCATTACGAATGAGCGTCAGCCATAGCTGGAGAGCGATGAGTTCTTGGAGAATATGTTAACAAAGGACTTAAATGATGCAAAGAGTTAACCCAGACCAGATGAAGCAGATATTGAGATGGAGACCTAAGCAGATATTGAGATGGAGACCTGATTTTGGCTTTAAGAGTTGGAATGTTTAATCTTCAAAGTTCTGTAACTCAGAGAATATATTTGTGATAAATTATAGTCCAGATTGCTATTGGATATATCTTCAATTATTGCGGGATATTACAATATAGGTAATTGTTCACTGTTCATCGTTTATGATTTTAAAATCTAAAAATTTAAAATTTCAATTTGCATTTGTATTTTTTTTAACAGTTAATTCATCGTCCGTGTAACATACCTAAATCCCCACGTCTCCCCGTATCTAGGTACATATCTAGATTTTAAAAATGGCTTATCCATACCCACGTCTCCTGGGAACTATGCTTTGGGTCTTGATCAAACTTAACTCGGTTTCATTAAGGAGCAGAATCAAACAAAGTGCACTTGGGCTGGGATGGTTGCTAATACTTAAAAGGAAATATGTGATGCATTTGAGGCGGGTAATACACCAGTTTAGATTCATTTTATTTATATCTATTATGTTCCAATAAGCCTCAATAATTGCTAATACTTAAAAGGAAATATGTGATGCATTTGAGGTGGGTAATATACCAGTTTAGATTCATTTTATTTTTTATAAAAATATATATAATTATATATAATTAAATTTGATAATATTATATTATAATATATGATTTATCATTAAATTTATTATGTTTTTTTACATAATTATTTACAAAATTTATATAAAATTACATAAATTGATATTTTCAAATATTACAGCTTTGATTGAAAATTTTATGTATTTAAATTTTAATATAACTTAGATATAGTTTTTTTTTTTTTTGTTTGCAATATAATAATATTAAAAAAATTGGAGTATGATTTATATTTTTTTGTATTGAATTGTATTATAATTTTTTTTTTTTGTTTGAGCAGTCATTAATTTTTCCTTATTATTATTTTATTTTTAAAGAAGTAACATACTTACACATCCTCCTACAACATACAGAATACACTTCTTTCAACAACAACAAAAAAGAAAATTGTAGTTTTATCTCTCTTTTTATCCATATATATAATTCTATTTATCTGTATATATAATTCTATATAAATAGAAATATGTAATTTTCTCGTCTGTATATATAATTCTTTATCTATTAAATCTATATGTGAATCCCCTTGATCTTGATGAGGTCAGTATCGATGATTATTCTAAAATATCATTAAAAAAACAAACAAACAAAAACCGGCGTCATTTTAACTATTACAATCTACCCTGCCTGCAATAACAGAGTGGCTATTGATAAAGGGATTAATGAAGCTGTTACCCTGACAGTAAAACAATATGAATCTGTAACCCTAACCATTAAGGAATCTAAATTAACCGGTTTGTAAGTATAATTGATTTCAATGAAATGAAAGTCGCAAAAGAAATAAGATTTCAAAAGAATAACTTATAAATTACCAGGGAATGTAATTAGCTTCGATGGCGCCATCGTTCTTGACGACCTTGTCCGGGACCCTCTTGTTCAAATCCCTCAAGATCTCAGCCAATGGGCGCGTGATGCACGACGAGGCAGGCGGGATGTCCAACGGAACCACGTAATTTGAATTGGGCACCGCCTTCTTTGATGAGCTGCTGCTCTCCACCGACGCAGAGATCGTCAGCGCTCCCATCCTTCTTGAAGATGATGGGATCGGGTTTCGAACCCGCCATCTCAAGGACTGGGCAGCTGGGAGATTGACCGTTCTGGGTGGAGAAATCAACGACTGGGGAGCAGTGGACATGCGAATTGTAATGGCGGATGCTGCCTCCATCGAAATATCTAGCGCAATGCAAAGTAGCGAGAGGGAGACGAGAAATGGCTGAGGCAGATGAAGTCTGAAATTTGTTGTTGGGGTGCTTGCTTTTTATTTGATGCAGTCAAATCTGTTGAAGTCTACTCCCACCTAACACTCGTGTTTGTGAGTCCTGCGTATGTGGCAAGTCACCTTGTCCTACTTGCCTCTGGTGTTAGGACAATGCCCTTCGCATTATCGATCAGCGCGACTAAATCGGAGAGGAGGATCTTTCTATCGTGGTTATGGTTTGTCTTTCGGGTTTGTGTCGTAAAGTCCCGAAACGTGATTTTTCTATCGTGGTTATGTCTTACATCTAATTTGAGCATTTTTCCCATGTGATTTTAAAGATAATAGTGATAGACACTATAAAATTGTACCCATTTTTATTTTTATTTTAAGTGTTGACTAATGTAGGTTAATAGTGGTTTATTGAGTTGGTGGAAGTTAGGTTTATGAATATCTTCAAGTCTTTCGGCCTTTCTAAGGCTGCATTTTTTTATGGGTTTAGTTTTATATTATTGTTTTCATGGTAGTTGGGGGCCGTATTTTTAGTAGAATTTCATTATTTATGGCTTTATTATGGGGAACTTATGGGGAACTAGTTAGTAGAATAGATATTTATTAACTATGGCTTTATTAGAATTATTTTTCCTTATATGGGAACTAGTAACTTTTTTCATATATATGCAAGTCATCTATATCAAAAATTTATAGTTTAGGTTAGAACCAAAATGTGAGACCATGGCTTTATTAGAATTGTTTCTTCTTTTTACATGAGAACTAGTAACCTCCCCCATATATATGCAAGCCACCTATATCAAAAATTCATAGTTTAGCCTAGGACCAAAATGATTGGAGACCACCAAAAACTAGAGCTTGTATCCTAGATTCCATCAAGATGTTTATCTTTTCAACCTTACTATGACAAGTCATCTCACTGGAGGCTTGAACCCGAGTGGATGGGATGGCAAACCACCAACTCAACCAATTAAGCTAAGAACCATTGACCTATTAGAATTGTTATTATACTCACCCCTACAAGCAATTAAGTGTAGTAACTACAAAATATACATCACCATTTACACAACCAAACAAGTATATTTTTCTATCATTTTTCTCTGAATTTATCTTAACTATAATCTAACGAACTTTCAAATTATTTGTTTATTTAAGTCGTTCACTTGTGGTTTTTTAAATTAAATTTGTTTTTATTTTAATGATTAAATATAAATTCCACCTATGCATTTACGTATTTCAAACCCACTTTATTTATTCATCATTAAGGAATTCTCCCGAACTTGAGTTTTATACACATAAATAATACAATGTAAATGTAGAAGTGGTCTTGCTTCATGGGCCACCTCACGTGTTATAGTGTAGACATTTCACGTGGAGCAAATCCATAGCCATATATGGATGTTATATTGTTGATACATAAATATTGTATACTCATCAACAACAAGAGCCCAATATTATTAACTAGCATTTGCACCGAGAGGTGCAAAGACAGGTCGATAGTGTTTTAGGGTTTTCACCCTTCAAATATATATACAATAACATTTTAAATGGAAGGGTTTCTAATGTCTCACTAGAGGTTGGGGATCAATTGGTCGAATGGGCTTGGATGTCAGCTGGTCAAACAAGCTCAGAGGTTGGGTATCTCTTCAAAGGTCCATTATGCCAAGGGGGGCGACTGTGTTAGTGTCAATATTGAGATACAATGGAAAACAACCATAACATATCAATTAAGAAAATCAATTGGCAAGTTGGGAAACTGAAGATAGTTGTATATTGGAATTGCAAATAAACAAAGTAAAAAATGGAGGGAAATAAGTATTTGATTACTGCAATAACCATATAATTAGTATTAACTTGGCAACATGAATTCCCAACAATTTTGCACACCTCAAAGTTCCAAGTCTGCTAGTTAATCTCAATACTCAAGCAAATACTTCAATTGCTACAACATAGTGATCTAAACACCCCTTAGAAGAATCCAAAGGCACATACACCTCAATTGGTGTGGGATTTTTGTGGCAAACTGCTTACCAACTTTGATACAATATAATTGTTATATTTTACTTCTCAGATAGTATTCTGGTAAGCCCATTGCTCACTTTTTCATTTATTTGAAAGGACGTGAATTTGACATATCCAAGAACACATATTACTTTGTATTCCATATGACTTTACATTTAAGCTTTGCTAAAACGATATAATTTCATTTCCAGAGAATATCAATGAAATTAACTTGAATAATTACCTTTCTAACTTAAAACAATAGAGTAGTTATTTGAGGATTCCTCACGTTGACTAATTGGGAAACATCAAAGGTTCTCTGAGTCTTGAATTCAACTGTTCTTAGGGATTTGTGACAAACACCTTACCAACTTTTGAGCTTTGTGACAAGCTACTACTGACTTTGATATACTAGTGAGATTTTATACTATTTTTCTTCTCAAATAGCATTCCAACAAGCTTATTGGTCAACTCTGCATTTCTTTAATAAAACATTTGAATTTAATACAGACAATACATGATCCTTTGTATTCCATTTGACTTACATTTATGTTGCCTACAAAATCTAGATTCCTTTCCAGTGAATGTCAATGAAATTAACAAATTTTAATTACTTTTCCCATATAAGTTACAAGAAACACATTATGTTGAAGAGGTATGGTTTCTTTTAAGAATCTTGCTTGTTTAAACTTTAGACACATATATGCTAAATATGTTGAATCATGTCAATTTCCCGCAATTGGTGGTTGAAGGTGATGGTCTTGCTTCATCAAGACAATCAGAGAATAATAACATAGCCAACTCAAGTTAATGAAACTTCATCTTGATCGAATGCAATTTTCCAACCAATAATACTTTGAACTTGTATTTGGACTCTCATTTTAACATGTCATATTCTTTAGAAATTCTTCTACACAAATTTATTTTAGTAGACCTCCAAGAATATACTCATTGTTAAATAGTATGTTATTGTTGTAGGTTGCGCTAGAATACAAAGTAAATGAGGGATCAAGTGTTGTTGCTCGTGTGGGAAAATTGTCTCTCGTAGATCAAATTGGTTCTGAGAGAGCTCCTGCCATAGACCAAAGAACATCCAGATCTCTAGAAGGGGCCAACATAAATCGCTCCCTCCTTGCCCTCAGTAGTTGCATAAATGCTCTAGTTGAAGGGAAAATGCACATTCCATACAAAAATTCTAAACTCACCCAACTTCTTAAGGTGTGAATGGTATTGTTTCTTAACCACTTATTTAAATCCCCTTGTATTTATTGGAAAAGGTTATTGCCTAACTACTCATTTTGAGAAATACATAAGTATAGGCGATGAACAATGCTTGAGTGATTAGTGGAATATGAAAACATTGTTTAGTACAATGTTGAGTTTTTTTTATCATCCTTCTTTGTGTTGAGAAGGCATGGATACTTATCCTCGCTAACTTATAATTGACCTTGGTGAATTGAAGGATTCATTAGGAGGTGTTTGTCAGACAACAATGATTGTGAATATTAGTCCTAGTAGTATGTCATACTCGGAGACACAAAATACTCTCCATTGGGCAGATATAGCAAAGCAAATACTCTCAATTAGGCCCTAGTAATCATGTGTGAGTATGTGTTAAGACCTTCACAATATATCAAAGCACATAGCAGAAAACTACCTAAAATAACATTTTCAATTCAAACATCCTTTCAAGTATGGAAAAAGATAGATAGGAATTAGGAACACATGTAGCAGGGAAATTTTTTAAGGGATTTAATTTTCAGCAAGCCTAGAAACCTTGGTGAATTCCTATAATTATTATAATATCAATCGTAAATATTTGGCCACCCTTTTTCAAGGACAGATAGGGAAGAATTAGGAATGCCTGCAATATGGAGCTCTACTTTTCTAGAAAGCTCAGAAACTTTGGTGAACTTCTATAATTTTTAAAACATGGATTATAAAGATTTAGTCAAACTTTTGAAAAAAAAAATTGAAAGATTTAAATATTCTTTAAAAAATATGGCATTTTTTCACTTAAAATAATTTTATCTTATAGATATTTGATGAATATTCATTTTCAATTAACTAATCTTTCAGAAAAATCTACCCAAATGATTGATATTAACCCCCAAAAAAATAACCTGTAGTGGTTTGCCCTTTTTCTTTGTCTTACATCCAACAAAGCACAAACCTACAACATCTTCTCTATGTATTCTAATTGAGTTGCCTTGGTTTCTGTATTGGATGTACTTATGGCCTCTTCTAAAGCATCAATTCCCAAGTCCAAATTGGCCAGAACAGTTTGCTCCACATGTAGTACTTCTTGGTTAAGCTCTATACCTCATATGCCTAATCCTGATGCAGATAACCTCTTTGTACATTACTCTTGGTGTTGAAGCCATGCTTCTCTGTTTATCAACCTGTCTTGTGTGAAACTCCTGAATATCAACCTAAAAAATCTTGCAACATTACCATTGTCCATGATGGTCTTAGTAACTATTAGAAAGTCCCCATTAAAGAAAGGAATTGTCAATTCAAAGTCAAAACTTAAACAAAATCCATCTATGTCACAAAGAAAATATAGTAGTATGTTTGAAACAAAGAATGAAAACACTAGCAATATTATGATGCCTGCAAGTGCACCTTTAGATAGTAACACAATTGTGTCTTAGTTGGAAGACAAGGTGAATGAGAATCATGATAATATGGAAGAAACAAATACCTGCAAGACAAAATGAAGTAGGTTGGAATAGAGGGTAACTCTTTCCCATCTTGATTCATAAGAAAAATTCTTGAAGTGAAATGCAGGGCCATACAAAAAAACAATTAAAAAAATTAAAATGAAATAATTTAAAAACAAAAATTAAAAATTAAGATAAATAATATGCATTTGGACTTCATGCAAGGGCCTCTCTTGCATGAGGCCAACTTGGGTATTTCCATTGAACTCTCATTCCCTAGATTTGACTTGTTGCGATGTTCTGGCAAGCTCCTAACCATGTTACAATGTTGCCCTTTGAAACATTAGAGAAGGCAAAGCTTGAGTTGGGTAGGGCCCTCTGAAACATTACAGCATGATTTATTTTTTAAATTTTTTAACAAAGTCGGTTATTAGATTTCTGTTCCAAAAAAGAAAAAAGGAGGCAAGCTCCCATTACATCTATGCAAAATGGAGAGAGTCATTCTGGAAGAAAAATAGAGGGAAAATATTCCTTATCTTCCATGCCCTTCCCCTTTTGATTCTAAAAATACCAATTGCACTATCCTTATAAATACATACGAATTGTTTCAACAGGAATTTGCATTTACATAACATAAAAACTACTAGAGGAAGAACTTTGCAGAGAGGAGAAGAAAAGAGATGTAGCATCTATTTTTTGTTGACTGAAGTTTCATGATGAAACGGAGGTCGATTCTTGCTGCTTTGATACTTAGAGTTCTCTCCCATCTCGTTGATTAGTAAAATCTTCAAATAGTTGATTGTTTCATCCATGTGCTTTAGTGCTGCAATTTCCTTCCTCTGCTCTTCCAGTTGTCTCTTAAGGAAGGAATTCTCATACTTTTCTTCAAATTTATAGTCCTTGAACGTTTCTATAATCTGATCGATCATGTATTTGTTGGCTCTAGACACTGCACAGCTCTCGCACTTTGGGACATTTGCTAGAGGATTCCATTCCAAATTTTATGAGGGATGTTGTTGTCCTTTCCAACAGGAGAAGAAGGGGCAATACGAAGTCGAGAGTAGGTGCTAATTTTTCCACAAAACAGGCCAACAAAGACCAACAGTTTTTAATGAGAGGAGTATAGAGATTCGTAGGCTAATGTGACTCTCTTTAGAAACAATGGAATAAGTCAAGTAGTAGCCCCCTGTTGTATAGACGAGTTGAAACTACCACTAAACAATGGAATAAGCCAAGATTCGATTCTGGTATTAAGCCACCAGAGTTGCACGAAGGGGAGAAGCACAAAACACCAAAGCTGCGTGAAGGGGAGAAGCAAATACCACCAGAGTTGCGCGAAGGGGAGTAACAAATACCACCAGAGCTACGCGAAGGGGAGGATCGAGTCTAAGGCAGAGTGGATAAGCTCATTCACCAAAGGAGCGCATTGACAGTTACAGGAAGTTTGGGAACAACTTCTGAGACTAGGAGGAAAATAAAGGAGGGCATAGGAAACTAAGCCCGAGGACTAGAAAAAAACAGAGAGAATAAGCAGTGAAGAGATGAGAACAATCACGGGGTGAAGGTTATATAGTTACGCTGAAGGCCACTTCAGGATAAATAACTTGAGCATTTCATGGGGAGCATGTGTAGCTACTAATCGCTTGATAGACGAAGTCTGACAATGTTGTATGTTCATTGTGTTTTTCCTGATTTTCTTGTGCTTCTGAGTTCTTGCTTTTCGAGCTGAAACGACTGTTGCCCACCTTGATGTCCTTGGCTTGAGTGCGATTCTCTGCACTTGGAGCCTTGAGGTCCTATGGGATTGGTCTTTTAGCAATCTCATTGTTAATTTTGGATTCTCGCATATGACAATTGACAACAAAATTGGCATGCATATCAACAGTACAATTATTCTATCTTAGGATATGATTGAAGGTGACTTCTCCGAGATACTGAAGCTTTTTTTCCACCCTTTTTGTTATTTGACTCAGAGTCTAATTCTTGAGGCTTCTTCTTTCCACCACCGATTGAATAATTATTGCAAAGTCCCCCATTATGACTGGATTCTTCATACCTTGTTGCCTTAAGATTTTTGTTCCTGAGAGGAGGCCATATGCTTTTGCCCTATTGTTGGATAATTCTCCTAATCCCCATTCATAAGTGATGGGAATTATTCCTCCTGGGTCGAAAAGGAGACCTCCTGCTCCAACCTTGCCTATATTAGACTTAGAAGGTCCATCAAACAATAAGAAGGGCCTATTTTAATTTTCTGACCATGCTTTGAGATCCTCTTTTTTAATTATAATTTTCCAGTTTTGAGTGCTAATAACATATCTGCTGATAGTAGATTTGTTGATGTTTATTTTTTGTTGCTTGCTCATCGCAAACTCTATCCAGGTTCTTTCCTAATGCTGCATGTGTTTTACATCTATTGCTTTGTCTCCTTTAGAATTTATGAATTTGGTTGTTATGCTCCAAGTTTTAGCCATAATTGTTCTAATGCTTGGAGTGTGATATTTAAAGATCCTCTAGTTTCTTGCTAACTAGATTTTCCAACACATAAATGAGGGAAAACTCACCCAATATCTTTTAATAGTTTATTTATTTTTTTAAGTATATGGATACTTTTTTTTCCAAGTTGTCAAAAGCGTTTGCAGAGGTAGTGATTGCAGAATGTTCACCTCCAAGGGTCTTACTAGCTCTTGCCAGCAGGCACGAGCAAAAGGACATCCCACGAAGAGATGCGGGATGTTTTCTTCACTCATCTGACACATTGCACATAATGAAGGGCCTTCATATCTTTCTTTTTAAATTTATTAGTGGTAAGAATCTTGCCTTTGAGAAGTGTCCACATGAACACTTTGATTTTTGGCAGGGTTTCTATTTTCCATGCCTCCCTCAAGTGTTCCCAATCACTATTTCCTTGCTAATGTAAGGTGGCATATCTCGATTTGACTAAAAAAACCCCTCCATCGGGATCCCATCGGAGAGTATCTTTTGTATCCAGACTCAATGGTGCAACCCCTTTAAGATGAGAGTTTAGAATCCTCCACTGAGGGACAAGGCCTTGGGGAAGATTGTGGATCCTCCAGTCCTCCCAATCTCCATCTCTCCAAAGAGATATTTCTTGGAGAGTACCAATTCCTTTTGTTTTCATCCACCTTCTCAGATCTTGAAGATTTTCTTGAGAAGCTATAGGTTGATTTCCCATTATTATGTCCTTCCAAATTTTGATGAGTTTACCATTCCCAGGGATCATGGAAGAGTTTTCTTTGATTGGGGAAAGGGTATTTTTAATCAGACTCTAGACCTGGGTGCATGGCCTTATTAGGCAACCTTTGTCTAATAAAAGAATTCTATTATGGTTCATGTATTTTTCTTCCAAGATTTGCTTCCACCAATTGCTTTCTCCAGTTATAAATCTCCATGTTATTTTTGTCCCCAGTGCCAAATTCATTATCCCAAGGAGTCTTATAACCAGACCACCTTTCTCATGAGGTTGTGTTACTTCATCCCATTCCACCAGGTTGAGCTTCTTTGTTTCTAATTTACCTATTTGCCATAGGAACCCCCTGATTACTAGATCGACATGTTTGTGTATGCTTGCCAAGGCTAGTATTGTTGCATACTGATAAATTTGGAGTGTTGTGAGTAATGCCTTGATTAATACCACCCTTCCTGCCATTTTTAGCCAGTTCAGTCCCTAGTTCTACACTTTTTCTTTTTCATTTTTTCAATGTACTTATTCGATATCTCGGTCTTCAGATTTTCTTTGGAGATAGGGAGGCCAAGATAATAAAAATGGCTCCATTTTTCTTGTAAGGGAATTTCCAGGATTTCTGATTTTTTTTAGAGAGGACGAAGAGGAGTGTTCCAATCGAAAATTCTGCATTTTTGATTATTTAGAAGTCCTCCAGAGGCTTCCATAAAAATGTTGAGCACCTTTTTATTCTTCTTGCCATTATACAAGAGGCCCCTCCCATGACCAAGGTGTCATCTACAAATAGAGAGTGGTTTATGCTTTTTACTTCCCGAGAGATTGAGAGTCCTATGATAGACCGATCTTGTCTGCATTTCTCAAGGTTTCGACTTAGAGAGTTTGCCATTATAATATATAGGAAAGGAGAGAGGGGGCAGCCTTGTCGAAGCTCCCTTGAACTTTGGAAAAATTCACTTGGTCTTCCATTGATCAATGGTGCAATCTAGGGTCCCACTATACAACCTTTTATTATATCTATTACCTTTTTTGAGAATCCAAATCTCTGTAGGACAGCCACAAGGAAGCCCAAATTGACCCTGTCAAAAGCATTTGCCATATCAAGCTTGATAATCATTCCTTTTTCCTTTTTCAGAAGGCTAGAGTGCAGTGCTTCCTGAACTATTAGAATATAGTCAAGGATTTGTCTTTTGGAACAAATCCTCCTTGGATTTCTAAGATAATTTTTGGGACCACTACTTTTATTATATTTTCCAAAATCTTTGTAATAATTTTGTAGGAAGAGTTACATAGTGAAATCAGCCTAAACCTGCTAAATGTATTTGCATTCGACTCTTTTGGAACTAGAGTGAGGAAGGAGGAATTTGTGAATCCTCCTATCTTGTATTTCCCAAAAAAAAATTTGATCATTCTTATCAAATCTTTTTTGATGATGCTCCAATTATTTTTATAGAAGGAGATAGGGAACCCATCCGGCCCTAGGGCCTTATTCGGATGTAAATCCCAAATAACAGTAACAACTTCCTTTTCTCCAATTTCTTTTGTAAATTCATTGTTTTCTCCATCGTTGATTTTTTTTGGGATATGCTGTAAAAATTCTTCATACTCATTATTTGCTGCTGAGGATGATAACAAATTTTTTGTCATGTCTAAAAGCCTCCTTCTTTATTTCCTCTTGTCCTCTCACTTCTTTGCCTTCAGTATCCTTAATATTGTCTATTTGATTTTGGATTCTCCTTATCCTAGCAGTGTTATGGAAGAAAGTTATATTCTTGTCTCCTGCTTTAAGCCAAAGACTTCGGGATTTTAGTCGCCACTCTTCCTCTTCCATTCTATTTTGCCCATACAACTCCCAATAAGCTTGTTTTTCTACCATAAATTCTCTTGTGTTTCCTCTTGTTGCTATTTTTCCACTTGAATTCTCTTTATTTTTTTTTGTTATTTCTAGCTTTCTTTTTGTGTTTCTAATTGATTTCCCCTTGCCCAATATTTCAGCTCTATCCTCAGTGCTTTAATTTTAGATTCCTAGACATAACTAGGGGAACCGATAATTTGATTTGCCCATCCTTTTGCAATATTTTTTTTTTACTTCTTCACTGTCGTTCTAGGTGGAACTGAATCTGAAAGGAACTGGGCCCAAGTTCTCTAATGACCCAAGTGAAAGTGCCACTAGTTTGTGATTCGATGCTATGTTATGTATGATTTTGGATTTTATTTCACTGAAGGAGGTGGCTATTTTGTCTTGAATTAGAAATCTATCTAGCCTTTCCTTTATATTATTTTTACAATTCTTTTGTTGCTCCATGTATACTTCCCATTGTTAGGAGGCATGTCCATTAGTCTGCAAGTTTCCATAATAAATTCTACCATTTCCCTTGATGGATTAGCATTATATTTCCCACCAAAATTCTCCTCTGCATTCAATGCCAAGTTGAGATCCCCTCCTAAAATTATGCCTTTGTTTTGGACTTGCAAAAGATAATTTTTTAAGGTGGTCCAGTAGACTTCCTTATCCATGTAGTGATTTGGGGCATAAATGTTAACAATCAACATATCTCTTTTGACTTTTTGTTTTTCAGATCGGTTTTTATCCAATGTAGCTATTTTTTTTGCTGAATCAACTCCCAATTCTCTGTTTTCCATGATGTACAAATTCCTTTTGAAGCTCTAATCACTGGAATTGATGTTCCTTGATAGATTTTTATTTTTTTGGTAATTGTTTCCATTTCCTTTTCGTTTATCTTTGTCTCCTAGATCATAAAAATATCAGGCTTCCATGATGCTATTAAGTCTTTCATTGCCTTAATTTTTGGCATACTTCTCATTCCTCTGCAATTCCAGGAGACTATATTCATTATCACTTAGTGTTGTGGGTAGAGGGACCTTTCCCTCTGTTGAGATGAGTGTTTTTCTCCTTGTTTTTTTCTAAAAAAATGTCCAGTGGTTGTTGGGTTCCTAGAGCCATTCCCTTTGTCGTAGCTTCATCTCTGATTTCTCGATTGGATTTTCTGCCTGCCTGTTTAGGGTGGTCAAGGGAGGAGAGGAGATATTTGGAGAGGGTTCGAGTGATTATACAATTGAAAGTGGAATGAGGAGGGCTATGGGAGAGGAAGGGGAAGGATTAGAGGGGAAGGGAAGGAGAGGAGGGGAGGAAGGAAGATCAAGGTCCCCAACAGAGCCAAAGGGGTTAGATACCAATAGATCCAAAGAGAGGGGGGGGAGGAATAGAGGAAGGAGGTAAAGATCAGGAGGGAGAGGGGAGATATTTAGGAGGAATAGGAAAAGGAGAAGAGGAGGAAGGGGAGAGGAGAGGAAGAGTCGAAGAAGGGAGGAGGGAGACAAAAGAGGGATGGGAGGAGGATTTGGTTGTTGACTTTTTCTTCTTAACTTGCTCCCATTTTGGTTCTTGATTTTCTATTTCTTCTTATACCTGTTTTTTAGCACATTTATTAGCAAAATGACCATATTCATGACATACCTTACATTTGAATGGAATTTGTTCATAGCCCAGTTGTTATACGTGAACCCAGGTATCAACTTTGATCTTGAGTACTTTTGGTAGTCCTTTCCCTAGGTCTACTTCCACACATATTCTCGCGCAAGCCTGCATGTTTTCCTTTGGCTCACTTTTGTCGATATATTTCCCCACTGTGTTTCCTATTAATTTAACAGATTCATCTCCCCAGTAATGTAAAGGAATATGGGGAAGCCTCACCCACACTGGCATTGCATTCGACACATCCAACTTTGGATCGAAGTATGGAGTCCATCTATTGAGATAAAGCCCTCTTGAATCCATGAAATATGGTCCATTTTTGAAGATTAAATCTATGTCCTCTTTTGTTTCGAAGTGGAAGGTGAAGTAACCTCTTCCACAAAACCTGATGAGCTGAAGTTTCAGGAGTAGAGTCAGGAATCGATGCACCCATAGGAGGAGGCTCTGAATGGGCCATCGCAGTCCAGTCGCGAGGTAGCAAGCCACGGGAGTAGGAGTCCCCGGGAGCCGAGGGAGGAAGGAGTGCTCAGTGTTTGAAATCTCCAAGGTGGGAGTAGCGCAGTGCTTCAACTCGTTTGAACATTAGAGCATGATTAATAGACGTAAAAAGCGAGTGATTCTCCTCAGGAAAGTTATGGTTTTGATCAACAAAAATAAAATTAAACATGTGATTATAAAGTGATTTAGTTAATTTCATTATTTGGAAAAATAATTCGCTGCCTCTGAGTGCTGACCCTAGGATCCTGCTCTGCCCCTGCTCGGCCTCTCCTCGAGGCCTGCTCCTATCGCCCAGCATTCTGCGTGTGAGCCTGCACTCTGCCGTCAAGATCCCTGCGGGAGTGTCCGCGCGGGGCCCTTCTCCTCCCTGAGGTCAACCTGGCCATTGGGGTTTGAACTACCCCTGTTCACTTCTGGCAGGCTCCTTTCTTGATCAGCTTTCATGGAGGTGCTGGGAACCCCCCAGGCCCCTTCTTCTCCTCCTCCGTCGTCGATATCTTCAACTGAGGCTTTCAGCCGACTTTTGGAAGGGCTCCCTAAGAAGAAGAATGTTGAAGCGGCGAAATTTGTCAAGAAACTTGATGATATTCCAGAGATATCTCTCCCTTCGGAAACTCCGATTCAGGTTGCTCTGTCCTTGTCCGAGCGAGCCCTCATCGGCTAATTCACTAGTCTATGGCCATCCCCTAAATCCACAGAGAGCTAGGTCAAAAGAAACTGGTCGCCACTAATCAAAGAAAGTGTGACCTCATACTTTCTGGGGCGAGGATTCTTCCTCTTTGAATTCACCACTAAAGATGACAAAGACCTGATTTTTCAAAATGGCCCTTACTTCATGGGCCCCCAGGGTTTGTACCTGAAAAAATGGACTCCTGACTTCGATCCAGCAGTAGATGTGCCCAAAGCAGTGCCGGTATGGGTTAGGCTCCAAAACCTCCGAGTTCATTGCTAGAACTGGGATTCTTTGATGCACATCCAAAATGCCTTGGGAAAATTCATAGATCGAATGAACAACAGGGACCAATATGATTGCGCCAGGATCAGCGTTGAGGTGGATTTGGAGGTGGGACTTCCATAGGCCATCAAAATCAAAGTCGGAAGTTGGACGCATGTGCAGAAACTAGACTATGAACAACTGCCCTTCAAATGCCAGAAATTCCAGGTTTATGGACACTTTGCCATAAACTGCCCTTCTGCCAATGAAGTGGTGCAAGGAAAGGAGGTCGGCTAGAATCAAGTTAAACAATCCAAAATTTCTTCCAAGACCCAGAAGCCGGGAGGCACTAGTGGCAAAGGTCCTCAGCAGGACCCTGATCAGTAGATCTAGCCCAAGGCCACCCCAGAGAACATGTTTGACCCTCTCAACTCCCAGCCAGAGGATACCCATGAAGTCGTAATTCAAAAATCAGTGTCCCCAGATTAAGGTATCCTGCCCATCTTTCCCAAGGACACAGGTGCTGCACAAAGCTCAAAAGGTACCCCCATTGAAATCGAGGAGGAGGATCAAGAATCAAAATACTCAGAGGAGGAAGGAGAAATAGGGGATTCCCAAACCTCTGTAAGGAGATCTACAAGAGGGCGCAAAACGGATCGGGAGAAAAGAGAGCAAGAAACGTACAAGGACAAATTACAGGGTAGCCAACCAACTTTGGAGAAGTTGCTAGCAAAAAAGCCGAAGATGGCAAGAAACCAACATAAAGGCTCCAAGGGAGCCCAACAAAGCAAAGGTAAATAATGAGAATAATCTCCTGGAACTGCAGGGGTATGGGGAGCAAAATCAAAGAAGAGGCTATAAGAAATTTAATAAGAATAGAGGCTCCGGATATGCTTCTTCTCCAGGAGACTAAGATGGAGGAATCAGACTTCCTCCATTTAAGTAAAAAACTTTGGAATAAGAGTAAAGCAACAACTGTCTCAGCCCGAGGAGCCTCCGGAGGGTTGGGCACTCTTTGGAATGATGGCAAATTTTTGCTAGTGTCTGAGACCTCAAATATCCATTGGTCGATGTTAAAGATGCAGCATCTAACCACTAAAGAAATTTTTTGCCTATTCAACATTTATGTTCCGGTAAATGTTGGAGAAAAAAAGATCTGCTGGGATACAATAAGACAGCAAACAGATCTGGGCAATCTGGAAAATGTCATCATAGCAGGTGACCTTAACATCACGCTGCACTCTTCAGAAAAGCGAGGAGGTTGCATAGCGCGAGATCTGGCAAGGGAATGGGCAGAGGATCTCCTCCAAGACTGGGATCTGTTAGATATCAAGCCTGCCTCGGGTAAGTTCACATGGTCTAATAAAAGAATAGACCCAGGTCATATTGTAGCAAGGCTGGATAGATTTTTTGTGCAAAGCTCCTTTCTTTTGCTTGGCTTAGCTGCTAGTATGCATATTTTATCTAGTAGCACCTCAGACCATAAGCCTATCAAGCTCGATCTTCGAGCTCACAATGATCTTGGCCCCATCCCTTTCAAGTTTAGTCCTCTGTGGATAAAGGAACCCAGCTTCTTGCAGATAGTCAAAGAAAGCTGGACCCAGCCTGTCAACGGATCTCCATTCTTCATATGGGAAGAAAAAATCAGAAGATTGAAAACTGTCCTAAAGTGTTGGGCCAAAAATCTCTCTAACCCAACAGTTGAAAGAAAAAAGCTCCAAAGCCAGCTTGACTCCCACCAATTGCTCTCGGAAGAGGCACATGTATCTAGAGAAATTCTAGATAAGGAGATTCAACTCCAGCAGCAATACCATAAAGCCTGTCTGGCCGAAGAGGAAATGTGGAGGATCAAATCTCACTGTCTCTGGCTCAAATCAGGAGACAAAAATTCTGCATTTTTTCACAAGCAAGCTCAAGCTAGAAAAGGCTTCAACTTCATAGCTGAAATTAAAGAGGATGCTATCATCCACAAAGACTTTGCAAGCATCAAACAAGCAACCTACCTTCACTTTAAATCGTTGTACAGTGTAGAGGCGTATGCATCTCAGAACTATAGCCTGTTGGACGGGGTCCCCTCTTCAATTACTGCTGAGATGAATCACCAGCTAGAAACCGAAGTCACAATGGAAGAAGTCAAAAGTGCCCTCTTTGCTATGGACCCATATAAAGCTCCAGGTCCTGATGGTTTTTCCGCCAGATTCCTTCAAACCTGCTGGCAAATCGTGGGAAAATATCTTTATAAAATGGCTCAAAAATCAAAAGCCTGTCAGAAAATAGGAGGAAGCACAAATTCCTCGTTTCTTGCTCTCATCCCCAAGGAAAAGGGCGCCAATTCCTTTAATATATTTCGCCCCATCTCCCTTTGTGATACTGGTTACAAGCTTATCACCAAAATTATTACTACCAGGCTGAAGCATATTCTCCCCAAAATCATTCCAGAGAACCAAGGGGGCTTTATACATGGAAGACAAGTGGTGGACAACTTCATATTAGTTCAAGAGGAAATTCTGTCAAGTCAACAACGCAAAGAAAAAGGTATGGTTATCAAACTGGATTTAGCAAATGCATTTGATCGTGTTAGACATAGTTTTCTTTTGAACGTGCTGAAAAAATTTGGTTTTGAGGAGAGCTTTATCAAATGGATTCGGGCTTTCATCGCGGAACCATGGATAACCCCTCTAGTCAATGGTAGATCTGCTAGATTCTTTAAAGCTACAAGAGGACTAAGACAGGGTTGTCCCATGTCCCCTCTTCTATTTGTTATTCAAGCTTCCGTGCTCAACTTCCATTTAAATAAAAAAATGCAAGATCAGGAGATTTCAGGGATTTCCATGGCGAGGGGGGTTCAAAGCATCAACCACACCCTATTTGCAGATGATACCTTGCTACTTGGGGCAGCTTCGACCCACTCTGCCATCAGATTCAAAGAGGCTCTTAATGTGTTCTGTATGGAGTCCGGAAGTAGTCTCAACAAGGGAAAATGTCACACTTTCTACTGGAATACATCGCCCTCACTGCTAAACTCCATTGCCAGATGCTTAGGATTTGTTGCCTCCTCGGAATGGACCTCGTTCAAGTATCTGGGGCTTCTTATCTTTCTCAAGCGTGCCTACAACAGGGATTGGCTTCCTCAGGTAGAAAAATTCAAATCCAAACTCTAGGCATGGGGATTTAATTGGCTAAACATGGTAGGCAAGTCAGTCCTTATCAGAGCCATTCTCCGCAGCCTCCCTTTATTTCAGTTCTCAGTGCTTCTAGCTCCAATGGGCATCCTTCAGAAAATGGATCAGCATATTAGAAATTTCTTTTGGAAGGGAGGTAAGCTAAATGAGAGGAGATTCCCTCTTGTCAAATCAGATACTGTTCTCAAGCCACAGATGGAGGGAGAGCTTAACTTTAAGAAACTCCCTTTGCAGAACATTACTATGGGAGCCAAGCTCCTCTGGAGAATTATAGCGCCCAAGCCTGGCTGGGCTCAGCTAGTGCTTTGGAGAAAATATTTCAGTGGTGAGAGGATTAGATGCTTGGAAGGTCCTTCTCCACAAGGCGTATCGCCCTTCGCTAGCCTCTGCTCCAACTGCCCCATTGATCTGGTCCAAAGCTTATTGGATCCCAGGAAATGGGAAAAAAATAAACATATGGAATGACCACATAATGGATCGTGAACCAATCAGAGATTGTCCAAATGTGAACGTGTTGAGAATCTGGCTAACGACTACGGAGAAAACTATACTGTGGGATATTTCATTATGGAATGGGCCGCATTGGGCTGGCTGGAACCTGAACGATCTGCCACCGGACCTCCTCCAGGACTCCATCCACCTCCGTGACTTGCTCAATGGTATGACCCCCACGCACATACGCAGAAAAGATAGGAGAGGATGGGGCGCGCTCTCGGCTGGCTACACAGTTGCCCAGGGATATGCGCTTCTCGCCTCACATCCAAACGTACCCCCTAATCCGGATCCGTGGGAAGCTGTCTGGGACATCCCCTCGTTGCCCAAAATTGACATTTTCTACTGGCCACTTTGTCACAGAAAAGTTCTAACCGAGGACAACCTTCAAAGGCGTGGAATCTATGGCCCGTCCAGGTGTTCCATGTGCAAAACAAATGAGGAATGTGCCACGCACCTCGTCCTAAATTGTGACTTCTCTTCACAGGTCTGGAGCGAGCTAATGATACATTGGAACCCCAAATTCGAGCTCCCTGCCTCCATAACAAAGTTATTCGCTACTTGGAAAAACAACTATCCTGGTCCCCCCCCCCAAAAAAAATAAAAATTTGATCAAAGCGGCTTGGTCTTCTCTTCTCAAAATTTGCTGCTAGCAGATCTGGCTAGAGCGAAATAGCAAAATTTTCAGAAACGCCGAGCATGATGCCAAAGTGGTCACGACCAAGGTAAAGATCCAGTTAAAAGAATGTCTTGGGGACCAAAAAGACAATTCAAATCTCAGCGAGCTGGACATTGATTGGGGGACTTCCTTGAACTTGCAAATTCACCAAGCAGTCAGAAGTATGGGCTCTCATGAGGATTGGCAAATAAGGGGAAAAACAGGGAGGACTTTCAAGGTTGGATCTCCAAGCATAAAGTTCACTCTCTCTTCTTTGATGGGGCAGCAAAAGGAAATCCTGGCAATGCTGGGGCAGGAGGAGATATTAAAAACACTGATGGCATATCGATTCACAACTTTGCCTGGGGTCTGGGGATCAACTCCAGCATCGAAGCTGAAGCAATGGCCCTCTACCAAGGTCTTAAGTTACTCTTGAAACTGGAAATCAAGGAGGCAAACATTTTTGGGGACTCCCAAGTGATCATAAAACTCATGGTGACCAACTCTACACCTCGGGATTTAAGGTTAGCAAGGCTGATGCAAAGAATCAGAAGAATGGCGAAGTTGTTCCAAAAATTGAATTACTTTCATGTTCTGAGAGATAACAATAAAGAAGCAGATCGTGAAGCCAATAAAGTTGCACTTCTCTCCACCGGGGCATTGATAAGAGACAGGGACGAAACATGGGATCCAATCCCATAACTCAATCCAGCTGATATGTTTTATTGTTTGATATTAAACCAGTTTGTTTGTATATTCAAGCTTGGGCAAATCGCAGAAATAAACTACATAATTGAACCCAAAAAAACTGGAAGGGGAATACAAGCTCCTTAGTACCTCAGAAGGTCGTTTCTACTTGGATCGGGCTCTCCCCTATTGTAATCAGAAGGTTGGTATTTAGACCGCTCAATTAATACATTCCATAACCGTTCTTGTGAAAGAAAAAAAAGTGATTTAGTTAGGAAAATCAATTTATTCTTGTGTTTTGAGTGGGTGGGTCTGAACTTCTTGTGGAAGCTTGAATCGTAAGAAAGATGGAAAAAGCATAAGAAAAGGAAATTGAAGCTGCTAGAGGCAGACAAAACCCTTTATAAATCATTTCTATAAGCTTAGGCGTGCCCTAGACGTGCTCTTAAAGGTACATTATGTAGGCTGCCTCCTGCAACTCTATTTGAGTAGTTTCCACATCTACAACAACTATTATTAGCTAATGATGGTCTAACTTCTCTGGAAGGATTTCCATCCTTGCCTCATTTAAAGTGTCTTGTTCTTAACAACAACAGGATCTCCGACAGCGTCAAACATCTAGTGCAAGCAGGGCTTAAATATCTAGAGGATATCAATTTGTCAAATAATAAAATATATGTATTGGAGGATCTTGTTTCATTGTCACCGTTTAACCTTGTGTCTTAGGACTTGTACGAGTGCACTGTGATGCGGCTGCAAGAGTATAGAGGGTTTTCGACATCATTAAATCCCTAGAGTTTCTAGACAAGACGAGCATTGAAGGGGGGGAAGAGACTTGAATCTCACGATGAAGGCAACAATGCTTAAGTATAAGATATTCATCGTCAAAAGTTTTGCTGCATATCTTTCTCAAACAACCTAAACTCGAAAATCACCAATAGTGCATAAGTTTGGTTCATGATACATTTTTTTTTTCTTTGGTTGTCTTCCTTCCATAATATTTAGAATCACTCAATCACCAAATATTAAAAAAAAAGAAAAAAGTCATGCGTGGAAAGTGTGAAAAGATTTCAACTAAAATCATTTAGAGACCAAAAACAATAATAATATTGGATTGAAAACAATAGACTTAGATAATCTAATTTGGAAAAATGAAATTGTTTATAATTACATACTTAATTAGTAGAATACAATATGAGAGCTTGATATTTCAATAACAAGGTAAGAACATGCCTCATTGGTTTGAATGTTTCTTCCACTTATGGGATCAGAACTAAGACATCACAAAACCTTGATGGTCACAAAATGTTGATGCACATGGAATTGGAATTGATTAAAGGTCCAGTTCAATGAGCAATAAAGGAAGAGGTGCATGGTTAATCAAACTATCTTTTGACAACAATGTGACAACGTTCGCTCAGTCATCCATCAAAACATCATGCCCTCCAAAGTTGGATAACATGAGTTCGCACTAGAATGTTTAACCTGGAAGTTGAGAAATCAATTGTGGATGAAGAGCTACATAATCAATTGAAGGATTCACAGTCCTTGAAGAGTGGCACTTATGCTCTTGGTTACTAAACACAAAATATTTAAGGACTTATGAAGAATCTCATGAGTGAGAGGGACATAAGTGTGACCATGCACAAATGTTGATATCAAATGTGAGTTGCATAAACAACTCTTTATTACTAACATAATTTGTTATTGTTAAACATCATAATTGTTCAAGCTCCATGAATTGCTATGTCTAAAAGGAATTATGTAGACAAGTGATTAAGCATAACGAAATGGGCTCATTTCATGTTTCTCACTTCTTGAAAGTTTATCATGAAATATTAATATTACTTGTTTATGATGATATATTAATATTACTGGTTTGTTTTCTTGGAGGAAAACATGTAGTTAAATAAATATTTTAAATAAATCTTATAGTTTTTGTTTTATTTTCAAAGAATAGTATAGTTTAAATATTTTGCTTTCTTGAATAAAATTATGTCAAAAATTGTTATAATGGTAAATTTGTATTGTTAAATTTGTAAATGATTGTCCTAATATTTTTTAAGGCTTTGAATCTATTTATATATTAAAAAATGCATTTTGACCAACAACAAATAGTGATCTCAATTCAACATTAACAATTTGTAAAAGCCATTTTTATAAGTTATTTACTCAATTCTTGTGCAGGGATCATGGCCTAGTACTCCACATAAACTTTTGAAATCCCAATTCATTTTGTCAATCACACCGTTTTGTGATGTTTTTATTCCCATTTTCTATAATAACATGGATTGAAATGTGGCATTAAATTCCAACCTTGTGCATGTATAAAAATGAACTTCAACCATACAACCAAACATTTACCTATTCTCCATGAATATTCTCAATCAAGGAAGACTATCAAAGACCAAGTGCACTATCAACTATATGACTTAGAAAAATATGAACTAGACTAATATACATGTCCTTTAATAATTAAATGATATAGTTGTATGTTTTGTTATCTATTTAAATATTTAAAAACGAAAAAGCGTGATAATAAAATCAAACATAGTCTTATATAGCCTAATTGTAAGCATTATAATTATAGACAATAAAAATGAACACAGAACAAGACACTGCATAAATAATTAGCAACATGTTAATATAATGGAACATAGATTTATGAATAATCATTAAGTTATTACAATTTGTATATTTATATTCTTATTCCACATTTTGTAACAAATAAACATAATTACCCGATTTTTTTTCAATAAAGGGCTAATTTTTTTCAATAAAAATAATCTCATACATAAACATAAAAAGGTCTAAATATCCTTAGTGAAATTCTAAAGTATAATAAAAATCATGATTGGCTTCAATAAAACCATTTTCTTTTATTTGCAATATTAATCCCTAATGTGCATCGTCATGTCATGCTTAAGCAAGGAGCGAAGAAGTGATGTTTGGAAAACAAGGTAAGAATTTGAATATACACAGTATCTCATACAATGTGCACCATCAATAATATTTTTCATATAATGAGTCAAAATCGACCATTCAATATTTGGTTAAACCACCTTATTCACCATTATAATATTGAGCATTCATCATTGAGTCAAACCACCTTATTTGCCATGATTCTAGTTTGTACCCATAAACGAGGTATATTCCAGACCTCTTCTACTTTATGTTGAAGTTACAAATTCACAATGCTTAAATATAGATTGTTATTGCCTTAACATGATGTTATATTGTATTATTGCCATTCATTTAATACAAAGGATATGTAGCTCTTTAAATTAAAGTTGTCTCTAGGTTAATTTCGCCCAAAAAATAGTGGAAATTCTGGTATGATTTTGGTAAAAATCTAGTAAATTTTTTGGGAAAACTGAGTTACAACTGGCAAGCTTCAAGATTGTGGGTGCCTTAGGGGTTTTTGATGGTGATGAATCCATTTCCACCATAAAAAAACAACAATTCAAACACTCCTATGATCAAACATTTTGACAAAACAAAAAAGCTAGATTCCCAAAAAAATTACCTTTCCAGATGAAATTGTGACCTCCATAAACAACACCCTTCAAAATTTCCCAACAGTCATTTAATGTATTTCCCTCCATACTTTCCAGTAGTCATTAAGCATATTTCCCCTCCTTACTTTCCAACCACATAATAGCAAAGATCCTATTTCCTACCCAGGTTCCTCACTCGCTGATTTGATAAGATTATGCTCATTAATATATAACACGCATGCCCTCACTCATTGATTTGATAAGATTATGTTTATATATATATATATATATATATATATATGCCATGAACACAGATATTGTGTTGCACAATGAATTAATTCTAAGCATTTTAAACTCTCATTTTGTTTAACATTAAAACCAAAAAGAATTCTATCTAATAGCAACACTCCACATCTAATTTTTCTTCATACCAAAAATCAATATCTTGTGGCACTACTTCACAACCTCCAAAGAAGTAGACTGTACCACTTAGCCAATCAGTGAAATCTCCATATTTGATTAGCTCATGAGACTTTTTCATACAAATCGCAATAAGGTTTTATTTTTTCTTCTCCATGATAGATTCAAACTTCTAGACAATGTCTTTTAGCCTAGATGAAAGATTTTTTTAGAACTGCAAAAGAAAAATGTAAACTGCAAAAAAAAAAACATGCATATCCAACTTAACCAAAATATGAAAGCAATATTAAACAAAATCTATTGGAGGATCAAGCCATCCAAGGAAATAAATTTAAATATTTAGTGAAAGGGCAAACCATATGCACACTGCAATAGAGCATTTGATGTTATACATGTTGGAATATACACCATCTGATTTAAAACACCTTTAAATCAAACGTTATATTATCGCCATTGTATACAACATTAAATGCAATAATGCAAGGTGCACATTGTTTGCCTAGTGAAAGTACATTTTAAATACCTGTAACCTCGATCATGACAAGAAAAGGAGCTAACTTCACATACCTGAAAAATACTAGTTGATTCTCAAGGGCCAAGACAAGGACTTTTTCAGTTATAGGATTTCTATATAATATGCAATGTCCTTCAATGCACTGAACATAAATTTTATCCCCCATATTAATACCTTTGTAGCTACTGACAAATGCCCCTTCCTTCTAGTCTTAGCACTTTGCAATTTCGTCTAAGAGAAAGTGGAATAATAAGGATGAAAAATTAAATGCAAATACATTCTTTTAAATGTAGCCAGACCTAATACAAATCCAAGACACCATGACAAAATTCTAAGACAAATCCAAGAGACCAAGACAAAATTCTAGTCTAAAACTGACATAAATGAGAATGAACTGAAGAGTTCCATGTCCCAATTAAGGAACTTGATGCCTATTAGATTACAGTGTCAACTTATAATTTTACTTTTTCACACTAAATCTAAGAGGTCCATAATTGTCTTCAATTTTCGATATTATCTCTTTGGCAAGGCATTTGGATGTGAACCTTGTCTCTCACTTAACAAGGCCCTGGCAGCAACACAACATTTCCATCCATCACATCAATGAATTCCTTAAGTATTAATAAAAGAGAAGGGGAAAAACTATGGAGACATGCACAACTCAGAGTTTTAAACATATATCAACATTAATCACACATTTCTTTTCTAGATATCTCAAACTTACTATACTTACAGACAATATCAAAGAATAGGCTACTTAACTTTTGTAGTCACCACGATTGTTTACACCTAATCATTGGGATTGGGTGAATATATGTAAACATATGTATATAGTAAATAATGGAGAGTAGGAATATAAAGAGACATTAGGAGGTGAAGCCCAAGAGTCCCTCCATGCTTATATATATCCATGAGCAAACTCAATGCAAAAAACACAATTCATTTGAGGAGTTACCTCTTGACCTAACATGGTATTTTTGACTTCCTTCTTTCCCTTGTAACTCCCTCTCTGCCTCTATTCTACATTTCTGCGGATTGACACATTGGCCTTCGCCAACACAAATTCCATTTTTTACTTGCACTCTCTTCTAGGGACGAGGATGATGCAAATTCCATCATCCACCAATTCCGGTTGAGAGAACAAAAAGTAATTTTCTTTTGGATTTGTGTCAAACTTGGTGCGCATCCCCAGATAAATTAGTCAAATTGGATGTTGGTGTGTAGAGACCGAGCATGGAAATCCTTGGCACCGTTGTGACTGAGGCAGATAGAGCTCGTCAGTGTGGTGAAGAGTATGTATTTGTTTGAAGATTGTATCTTCGATTAGACTTTGTGTATTAGCGTGACAGTGATTGTATACTTGTATGGTCTGCGTTCAAACTGTGCTATTTCCGATTGTATTATCGACATCATGTTGCGGCATCATGACTGGTAGCCTCCTCTCCATTCATATGTTAAATGGTATCATGACTATGTTTGTGTGACGTGCTGGCATGACTATGTTTGTGTATAAATCCATACTCCCAATTATCATATCGCCTCCACATACTTGGTTATATATTATACCATTAGTTTGTGGCCCTCCAAACTGCCATATATCATATGGTATAAATCCATACTCACAATTATCATATCGCCTCCACATACTTGGTTATATATTATACCATTGGTTTGTGGCCCTCCAAACTGCCATATATCATATATCGCGCTCCTCTCTGCCCCTCCCTACTCCTCACACTGCTATATAAAACCTCCCGCTTATCCTCCGGTTGTTGCATCCCCCGCTCTCTGCTCTTCGCATACCACCAAACCGCCTCCCTCATATAACCACCGCAAACCACTGTAGTGCATTGTGTTGGTTAATGCCTCTCCACACCGCTTGTTGGTTAACGCCTCTCCCCGTTTTTAATTGCTACGGGTTTTAATAGCTATTATGGTATTATGTAATATTGTGTTGTCATACCAAAGGGCCGAACTTGCTTCCTCCAAACAATGCTTAGTTAGGTAATACCTCCCCCCAAACGCTG
Organism: Pinus taeda; assembly: GCA_000404065.3. Taxonomy (NCBI): domain Eukaryota; kingdom Viridiplantae; phylum Streptophyta; class Pinopsida; order Pinales; family Pinaceae; genus Pinus; species Pinus taeda. The sequence goes on from APFE030057896.1 coordinate 135,261, forward strand.
ACCCTTCCCCCATATACCACCTCCCTAAGACATAACCTTCCCCATATAATACCTTTGTCATCAAATATCATAGTGCATTTTTTTTGCGAGCAAAAGCGCGATTTTTTTACACAATACACATTTTTAAATGCATTTATTGATCTCTCTAGTTGGAGTAGTTTTCTCTAGGAAAGAGAATTATCCAGAATGGTCACGGAAGATAGAACACACTGTCATTTTCAATGAGTTGTGGAAAGGAGTTTGTGTAGGAGAAGGAGATAATGAACATGTAAAGCCCACCTGAGATAAGGAGTTCTCCATTTGGGAAAACAAGAACAACGAGGCTTATGCCTTGATTGCAGCATCTATAAATGAAGAGGTGAGTCGCCATATTTCGCCATTTTCAAATGCTTTTGAATACTTATAGAAGTTGAAGGAACACTATGACTCACACTCTGAACTTGAAGTTATCAAATTGATGATTAAATTGTTCAGTCTTGAATTGGAAAATAATGATCCTCTTGCTTTAACATCAGAAGTAAGATCTATTATGCATGATATCAAAGCCACTGATGTTCAACTAGACATTCCTCTTATAGCTTTTGTCAAGGCGCTTTATCCCAATTATTCAAATTATCTTAAGTCATTGCAAGAAAATGGAAACCTCAAAAATATTACCATTGACTCCCTTATGAAGAAAGTTGCTAAGAGAGAGAGAAAGATTTTGGTAAGAAGACAAATCCTCAGTCTTCTGAAGAAGTTGCGTGTCTTGCACATAGAGAGAAGAATCATGCCCAAGATTCTTCTAGGGGAAGAGGTGGTCGAAGAGGAAGACGAAGAAGAAATTTAAGAGGCAGGGGGGTAGACACTCTCAAGGAGAAAAGTTTGATCTTCATTGCATACATTGCAATAGAGATGGACATGATGCATCTACATGTAAGGTTCCTTGGGACAGAATTATGCTGGAAAGAAATCATGCCAAAGGTAAAACCAATGACAAAGAGAAAGGTAAAGCACCTAAATCCTCTCACTATGTTGTGGTACATTGCAATATTGGAGTAACTGAAAACTTGTTTAATGCCTCACTTGCTTCTTGGAAAAATGATTGGTTGCTTGATTCAGGAGCAACTTGCCACATGACTTTTAGAATATATATTTTTAAAGAATTTATTGACAATGTTGATGGAGCAGTATACTTTGCAGACAAAATCAAAACTCAAGCCATCAGGGCTTGGCACAATCAGGCTCAAATTGCCTGGTCTTCCAAACCGTATTTTGCATGATGTTTTATATCTCCCATAGTTGAGGAGAAACTTGTTGTCCTTGGTCCACATCCGCCAGCAAGGACACTCCATTCATATGTTTGATGGCAAGGTTGAGGTCAGAAAAGCATCAGAGCACTCACTTGTCATGTTGGGGATAGAAGAAGAAAGACTTATGAAGCTGCATGGTACCTTTGTTCATGCACAAAACTTCTTATACAGTTCTCATTATGATGAAGGTACATTTCCATCAAATCTTTTATGACATGCTATATTTGCACACTTAAACTATGACAACCTTCACTTTTTGAAGAAAAATGGTGTTACTAGTTTGACTACAAATCTTAGGAAACTTAAGCAATCTGATGCTTGTATTCTAGGAAAGCATAACAAACAATATTTTCATGATTCATATTCCAGAGGACATAGAAAACTTGAACTCATTCATTCAGATTTATGTGGTCCAATGCCTGTTCCTTCTGCAAATGGAAATAAATATATGATGACATTTATTAATGACTACACTAGAATGTGTTGGGTTTATTTATTGAAGAACAAATCTGATGCTTTTCAAACTTTCAAGAACTTTCATAAATGGATTGAAAATGATGCACAATCTCATATTGGCTCTATTCGCATTGATAATGGAAAATAATACACTTCAAATGAATTTGAAAATTATCATTGCTAGCATGGGATCATACATCAAACAAATGTGCCTTATAATCCCCAACATAAACAGAGTAATTGAAAGAATGAATAGGACAACCTTAAATATGGTACGTTCCATGATGTTTTTCAAGAATGTAAAATTGATGTTTTGGGCTGATGCAGTTCTATGTATTGTATATGTAAAGAATAGATGTCCATCTAATGCTATTAGAAACAAGACTCCTTATTAAATGTAGTATAGCCACATTCCTTCGGTAAAGCATCTCAGGGTATTTGGTTCCACTTGTTATGCCTTGATACCAAAGGAAAAAATAAACAAACTTGGTGTAAGGAGTTGTAAGTGTATCTTCATGGGGTATTCAAATACCTCCAAAGCATACCGTCTCTATGATGAAGTTAATAAGAAGTTTGTTGTATCTAGAGATGTAATCTTTCTTGAATCTCCCAAAGCTGACAATTTTGTTGAGTGGCAGCTTGATCGCTTTGATAGATTCGAACATGTAAAATCGTTTCAAGAATTTGATAATAAGATTCCACGTCTTGAAGGGGGATTCCTATACTCGATCAATCTATGGAATCTTCTTCTGAAGTACTCTCTCCCCCACATGAAGCTCCAGCCATTGAAGATACTTTGAGTGATGTGATTGACAAAATTGGGAGACTCAATCTTGATTCAGTTCCAACTCAGCCAACTGAGCAGCGTGGGCCATCTTAGAAAGGTCCTCCAAAAAGGCTGCCAAAGACACTTGAAAGTGTTCATCCCGATGACGTTGGAAAAACAGGAAGAAGAAATTCAACTAGGCAAAATGGAGGTGATGTAGACGATTTTGATTCACCTGCTGATATAGATGTTTCTTATGATTGTGAACTGAATTTGTCTACAGATTTTGAAACAAATTCCTTGCAAGAAGATGCTTCTCATGATGAATGGAAAGAAGCGATGCAAAAGGAGTATGATTCCTTGATAAAGAATGGCACTTGGAAGCTGGTTGATCCTCCATTGGGAACCAAACCAATTGGCTGCAAGTGGGTCTATAAGGACAAGTATAAAGTTGATGGGTCAGTTGACAAGCACAAAGCTAGGCTTGTGGCAAAAGGTTTTGCATAGAAGGAAGGGGTCGAAGGATTTGTTGTGAAGGGCCAAGAACATAAAGTATGCAAAACTTATGAAATCCTTGTATGCCCTCAATCAAGCACCACGAGGCTGGTATGAAAAGTTAACTAAGCATCTTCTGAAACTCAACTTCAAATATTATGATCTTGATGATGCAACTTTATTTGTCAAGAAAGTTGGAAAAACAATTGTATATCTTGTGGTATATGTAGATGATGTTTTGATGGCAGGGATCAATGAGAGCTACATTGCATCCATAAAGAATGGATTGAGGAAAGGTTTTGAAAAGGTTGATTTGGGCTATGTTCACTAATATCTTGGTATTTAAGTAACTCAACATCTGAAGTGTATATTCCTCTCTCAAAAAAAGTACATTAGAGATCTGTTGAACAGGTTTCGGATGGCTGAGTGCAATCCTTTGACTACTCCAATGGAACAGAACTTGAAGATCACATCTATTGAAGGAAAAGAATTTGAGGATGCAACAAAGTATAGATAGCTTGTAGGAAGTCTCAACTACCTGGCTATTACAAGACTGGACATTTCATTTGTTGTTGGACTCCACTCTAGGTTTATGCAAAAGCCTTGTGAGGGACATTGGTCTGCTGCAAAAAGAGTTCTAAAATACTTGAAGGGAACTCAAGACTTTGGACTCAAGTATCCACAAGTGGGTGAATTCATCTTGATTGGATACGTTGACTCAGACTTCGATGGAGACAAAGAAACTGGGCTATATACTTTAGGTTATGCTATGAGTATTGGATTAGGAGCTATCTTCTCAAGATCACGCAAACAGTCAGTTCCAACAAATTCCACAACAGAGGCATAATATGTGGCAGCAGTTGAAGCAACAAAGGAAATTGTGTGGCTCATATTCTTTTTGGAATATTTGTATGTAAAACAAGTGTATTCAACTCTTGACAACACCTCTGCAATAAATTTGGCCAAGAACCCAATGTTCCATGATCGAACGAAGCACATCAATACAAAATACCATCTAATTTGACATCATGTTGAGGTTAAGACAATCCATCTACGTCATTGTTCCACTAATAAGAAGGTTGCAGACATCTTCACCAAAGCACTTGGAAGAGAAAAGTTCGAAAGGTGCATAATGATGCTTCGACTCACCAACATCCCTTCAGATTAGGAGGGGGATGTTGACACTTAATCATTGGGATTGGGTGAATATATGTAAATAGTAAATAATGGAGAATAGGAATATGAAGAGACACTGGGAGGTGAACCCCAAGAGTCTCTTCCTACTTGTATATATCCATGATAAATCTCAATGCAAAAAAGAAATTCATTTGAGGAGTTACCTCCTGGCCTGACAACAACATTCCTATTTCTTAACAAAGATTGAATCAATCACAAAGAGTCTAGCATGACACAATATGAATGATGTATTTTCATGATTATCTCGAACACCAAATAGAAAGGAAAGAATATAATTACTATCTAATAAATGGTGTGAAATCACCAAAAAATGTTTTGAAAGAATAGTTCTTCAGAAGTTAATTGTTGAATAGGAGGTTTCTATTACAAAATCAAAAGTGAATCTCCATTTCAAGAAACACAAGCTTTATAAAACCTTATTATAACCTACAAATTTATGTAACATGCCATATGTTTTTCAAACAAACTGTCAAGGTTGAGACCTTGTGACATGGAGATAAGTTCAAACACATTCATTAAGATAGGATGTGTCTCTTTCTTCTATGCGATAAGATGATCCAGATTACAAAAGTAGCAAAAAATTGGTCAAAATATCGTTCCTTGAATACTCGGAAAATGAAAAACAACATTTCACGTATAGGGTGTGTCTCTTTCTTCTCTGTGATAAGTTGATATTGATTATAAAAGTAGTAAAAACTTAGTCAAAATATTGTTCCTTGAATACTCATAAAATTAAAAACAACATCTCACATACAAGATCTTACTTTTGAGTCATTAAAAACAACATACACATCATCGAGACTTATCTCCAAATCTTCTTGGAACTTGGGTAGCTTGTAACCCTTCTTAAACGATTCATTCTCTAAAATCTCAAATGTTGTAATACACTCCCAATGAAGGATATAAATGTGCATGTCAGTTTTTTCCAAATCTCGTTTCAAAAAGAAAGTGAAACCTTCTCACTAAAAAATCCATGATTTTTTAATCATTTCAAATTCTATTATCGTCAAGTATGAGATGGATTAAAATTACTGTGAAGGAAATCCATGGGGCAAGCTAAACATATTTACAACATTATAGAACAAAAATCAATACCAATTCACTTATTGTACTTGTCTTTGGATCCAAAATTCTCGAAATCAGTTTTTTTGCACTAGAAGAAAACCATGGAGGGGTTCAATCACTAAACCGCTCGGGTGACCAGGACGAGGACGACTTTGAGGAGGAGGATGACGATGAGCTTGATGTGGATGAGGATGATGAGTCTCAAGATGGGGTAACCATTAATTCCCATCATGTAGTGCCTGGTCATATGGCTGCAATGTTGTTAGTAATAGCTCGTATGATGATGAGGTGGATGATGAAGATAAGTGTGAGAACGTTGAGGTCCAGGATTTGGACAATGATGGAGATGAAGAAAGTGATGATGCCTCATAGGGTCCTCCACTTATATCTTCTATGACGGTTCGTTTCTCTATTACAATCACCACCATAATGAGACATTTACTCTTATTACAAGAGGGATCTTGGGAGTGAGAGCAGGATTGCTCTTGGCTGGCCAAGCATCGATTAGACCTCGTATTCAACCGAGGATAAGAAGGGAATGTACATTTCTCTATTCTGGAGTATATTCAATTTGGGATTCATAAGAGGTTTCATTTCCTTTGTACTGAATTATCATAGCACAGTTGGGTATGTAAGCGATGGAACCTCTATAGCCTTCATGTGCTTCATGGCCTTTGGGGCTGTTCTGAAGTTGGCTTTGGTTCCACCCAACAAAGTTCTTAGGGAAGATGGTAACATGATTACTGTGATTAAGTACTCCATTGTGAACATTGAGGCCATGAGATTCTTAAGTTATTATCCAAATGGAAGATGTTGTTTCTCTTCCCTACTACATGGGCCAACAATTTCTTTTACCCATATCAATTCAATAACGTCAATGGAAAGATCTTGACAGCGAGAACCAGAGGATTCAAAAATGTGTTTTACAGGAGCACACAAATGATAAGGTCTATGGAAATTGGGTACATTCTCAAATTCATCTTCCAGAATGAGAAGAAAATGGGGTTTATGGGCGTGGCCATCCTTGCAATACTGAGGATAGCAGAACAGGAGGAAAAGGGGGTTTCTAGGCATGGCCATCATTGAAATACCGGGGACAACAGAACAAGAAGAAAAGGAGTTTTTTTTGGCATGACCGTCGTTACAATATTGAAGATAATAGAACAAGAAGAAGAGGGGTTTTCAAGTGTGGCCATCGCTGCAATACTGGGGACAACAATCTAGGAAGGAGGGCTTGCCCATCAACTAAAATATAGTAGAGATAAGCCCTTACAGGAATTCATTTCAAAGATTTTGGCACCACTTTTGCAGGGCCATTTATTCTATATTTCAGCTATGGAGTATTGGACTCGACGTTATAGACTACCTGTTATTGGACGATTTGACCTTTTGCAGATGATTCACATACTCTTAAGAGATATAATGGATTCTACAAAGGTGCAGAGTGCAGGAGCAACATTTGCCTAGCAAATTGAAAAGCACAATATTTTTCTCCTGGGAGAGCTCATAATCAACTGGACTCTGACCACAATCAACTACCTACTCTTAATTATTCTTATTTACTTCATTTTAAAGGAGGGTAATGATGTTGATAGTAACACTACAACTGTTGTTGGTTCAGTGTGATGGCAAATTACTTTCGGACCATCATTGGAAATTTTCGATGTCTTTGATTTTATCCAAAACTGAAGTTGTCGATGACGATACTAGTGCTACAGAAGATGAAGAGTATGATGATGGCATTGACATTGAAGTAGGCCCCCTAGAGAACTTGATGTTCAAACGAAAATAATAGTGCAAATTATGAGGATGATGAGCTCGGGGATGAAGGAGTTGAGATTGATGCACATCGTCGAGGACTATGAGCTGCTTAGAACAACACCGCATGCTGCAACAATTAGTTGGGATACTTATTGAAGATTGTCTTGAGGACGATGAATATGAACAATGTCACCACCAAAAACCTCACCATATAACGCCTATTGACGTAACTAAATTGTATGTCCTTGTTTGACATAACATGTGCATTTATCCTTATCTCTTTACTATTATGGTTGGTTGATTAATCCAAAATAAATTGTTATATAATTTGTCATATATTTTGGTATTTTATAGTTAGAATACTTGGAGCTATTAACTTGTAGGATTCATTTTAAGGGCAAGCACCACTTTGGTGAGGTGGGCTCCAAATAATTTGGAACTTGTTTGAGGCATCAAACAACATTTTGGGCCAAAAAATTGCAAATAAAGTTCCCAACCTCTTAACATTATTTTACAAGTTGAAAGCTTTTTGATGTTGTGAAGATCACCTCAATAAAAGATCACATGAGGAAGTTATAGCTCCTAGAAGTTAACTTATCATGTTGACTACCATGATACCAAGTGGAAATGCATCAATTCACATTGCTCACACAAGTGGAGCTAGTCATATGTGGATTTTCAAGAAGTTAGTAGAGGGTCCAAAACCCTAACCTTTGTCAAGTGTTGAGGTATGCAAAAGCCCTAACCTGACACTAGATGGTTATCAGACCATGTTAAATGTAAAGTACAACGAAAGGAGGAAATTTCATTATTATTGTGTTAGGCATTGTTTCATACTAGAGCAAAGCATTAGGGAGTGAAATTTTCAAGCAAAATAGAGAAAGTGGAAGATTATATAGGATCAATATTGGCTACAATGTCTATGGAAAATCCATAATGAGTGCACTTTCTTTGTACTTAGATTTTGCAATAGAGAAGAAAAGAGAATCGCATGGGCCTCAACTTCTAATTGAGTTTTCCCGGTGTTAGGTTTTCTCGGGTTATAGCTTATGTTCATTGTATGGATGGTACATTATTTTCTTAACTTCTTTTATTTCAATTTTAATTTATTTCAACATTTTGTTTGTTAAGCTAATAATTAAAAAATTGAAATCTAAAGTAAAACACCACAAAATAAGTGATAGTAGAGTATTGTAGGATATGCCATGGCAAACTATTATGATAAAATATCCATGTTAACATACAAATGTTGATTCTTCTTTAATATAACACATTACATTAATAATGTATTAATCCATTAACAATGGAGCTTTCTCCCATGTAAATGTAATAACATCCAAAGGTTACAAAGTAATCATTCATATATATATAATATATATATATATATATATATATATATATATATAAGGAATTGTTGCAAGCAATTTTTTTAATAAAACAGAAAAGATGTGGCAGATATCTATATAGGGGATGTGGCGACCCAAGATCAAACCTGTAAAGGAAATGGCTCTCACCCGCGCCTGTCAAAACTCTGGAGTCTCCCAAAGAAAGAAGCGTGAACCAGCGCGACGGGTATTGATCAACTCTGCACGGCCGAGAGCAAGGGTACCACGTTTTTCGTTGGTTATAAAAGAAGGGCTGAAGTGCAAATCTGGACGGATCTGCTACAAAAGACGGCGAATACTGTTGATAAACCCCCAATAGGGCCAACAGGGACGGCTCTGCCTACGAAACCCAGAAGGATCGAGCCATTGGAAGTTCGATATGTGGCAGCAACTACATCGAAGGGTGCTGTCTCGAGTCAGAGTGGAGATCTCAGAACGGTAGAACACCGACAAAGTAAAAGGTATGAAGAAACTAAAAAGCCCTTTACAAGTCAGAACTCCGATTTGAACTATCATGCAGATCGTGTCATCCATATGACCAAACAACCACCGCTGGGCCCAGATTGGGCATCATATTCACCGATCAACAACATTATGCACAGAGCGGGTCATGGGTCCTCCGAACAACCGCCGCTGAGCCCAGATTCGGCATCATATTCATCAATCAACAATATTGTGCACAGATCGGTTCATGGGCCTTCCGATCTAGACCTCTGTAGAGCAGATCTACCCCTATGCAGGTGAGATCTGGAAACACACTCACCGAAAACGCTGATTGAAGATAGAAAAAGTTCTCTCTTTATTAGATCCATGGGAGGGAACACAATATGCATCGAAATAGGGAAATGGGAGGCAACAAAAACCATCAAACAAAGGATACAAGAAAAGACTGGAATCCCACCATGCAAACAACTACTCCTCTAAGCAGGGAAAGTAATACAGGAGGGTTGCGAGCTAATGGAATAGGGTATAGGAAAGGACTCAACCATCTGTCTCAGCACAAGATTGCGCGGAGGTTGCCCCGGCTCAAGTTCAAAAGGACCTACTTCCTTCAAAGATGCAGTCAAAGGGAAGATGGAACCACAAAAGAATCCAGAATAGCAAGCTACAACACCAGGGGCCTACATTGTTGAGAGGTAAATGAAATACATGTTGATTATTCAACTAAAGCAGTGATATGCAGGTTCAATGGATTTTGGCCCAAATCGGAAGCCCTTCGTCAATGGATTTACTCCATATGGACAGAAAACTGTGATATCCATCTCTGTTCAAAAGGATTCTTTATTGTCAAATTTGACACCATAAAGGACAAAGAGTATGCTTTGAACGAGGGACCATGGTTTTGGGGAAACGCTGGCCTTTTCTTGAAATCTTGGTTCCCGGATTTCGATCCAAACAGCATGGTGGTCTCCAAAATTCTAGTATGGGTAAAATTATTTAACCTACCTATACACTTTTGGTACTACAAAGTATTGGAAGGAATTGGCAACACCCTGGGGTCATTTCTAAAAGTAGACAATGAGCGCCTATCCAAGGATATCTACACTTTCGCCAGGATCTGTGTGGAGGTAGACCTCAGTCAAGGCTTACCAGAGCACATTCTCCTAATCCATAATGGGAAGCAATGGGCTCAGCCACTGGATTATGAAAACACTGCCTTCTGCTGCCGCATATGTCGACAAACTGATCATCTTCAGAGTGCATGCCCACACAACAAAAAATATAGGAAAAGGAGACAACCACCAACGCCGAAAGGATGGCAATTTACAGCCACATGGGCAGAGGATATAGAAGAGGAAAAGAATGCAGAAACCACCAACATCCTACAAGAAGACGAAGACGGAAGAATAATCCAGAAATCAGCGAAGAAAGCTATCCGCACCACCTACAGAATAATGAAAATCTGATTGAAGGAGCAACAGATGCAAATGTAAGCAACCCACAACAGCAATATGAGAACCCCGGACAGGAAATTGGAGGCAACAAGCGAGCATACTCAACAACAAGCTCAGATTCTGAAAAAGACATCATGGCTGCCACAAATGAAGCACAAATGATTATTGTAATAGCTCTGCCTAACAATGAAGGCTGGCGGAAAGTGGAAAAAAAGAAGGGTAGGAAAGCCTAGATAGATTATGGATTGATTATTAGCTCTTGATATTAGCGGGACAAGTTTTGTTACAACATATGCTATTACAGCATCTACAACATGTAATTTTACTCAAAATGAATAAAATTACGATTTTTCCAGTGGAAAAAAAAAATAAAACAGAAAAGATGCAATGGAAAACACACACATTAACATAGAGATTTTAACTTGGAAACCCAAACTAGGAAAACCAAAAAGTTTTTTTTTAAGTGAGTGAAGATTTCTGTGGTGATAATGTTGAGAATGATTATTCGAAATATTAACCACAGTAGTGATTTTTATGTCGATATTTCAGGTTTTTTTAATATGTTCATCTTTATGGTATTATAATGATATTCAGCCTCAAGGTTTATCTCAATTGGTCAAGTATCCGTCGTTAAATCACCTTTTCTATTCAGAAGACACATGTTCAATTCTCTTAACACTCTCTGGGTTAGGCTTTGTGATTGAGCCAGTGGTCACCGATCTCCACGATCCGTGAACCTCATAGAAAAAAAAAAAAATATTACAATATTGTGTGTATAGCATCCATAAACCATCAAATCATTTACCTTGGATTAGAATGCAGTCGTAGTTACTTGATTGAAACTACAAAATTATGGGGAAAACCACCATGCACCACAAAATATCTAGAAGCAAAACTCATGTGCCGATAATTGCAAAAAACAACTAACAATTTTTTTTTGCCAGAATATTTTTTTCAAGGGCACTACTTGTGAACCCCTAAAACAAGGGGGCTTTTTCACCTTTAGTGACCCCCTCACTATGTCAGGTGTAACTCACAACACATGGAGGCAATCATGTAAAGAATATAACACAGCCTTAACATTCTCCCACTTGTTTCCTTTACACCCAAGAGGTCGTAGGAATACATGCTCAACGATCTAGGGAAATCATGTTCATTGTTTCTCTACAACCATAGAACTTCTCAGTTCTCATAGATTTTGTTAATGAATCTACAACATTCTTCAAAGTGACCACCTTCACCAACAACACTGATCTGAAATTAAAATTGAAGGTTTCATGAAATGTTTTGTAAGGTAGTTTATGTCTTTTAGGCAATGGATCGTAATTGCAAAAGAACACAAACTAAAGTAAATTTTTTAGTTTTTTAACATTTAAAATGGAAAATAAGAAACATCAAAACACAACAAATTGATGACGGAGTTCACCCCTCCTGGGCTATGTCTCTGGGTCCAACTTCCAATGGTGGCCCTTTGTATTATATGCTCAAATGTTAAAATACATCAACATACAATACTCATATTGAAAAAATAACACTTCCATTGTGTCTAGAAAGCCCAAAAACTCTTGTCTAGGTTCTTCTTGAGCTCAAAAAGGCTGAAAAATGGCCAACATAGGCCTCCTTCTTCAAACTGTTTACAAATTGTTCTACAAAATTGCCTGCTCTGCAAAATTGGCCACAAATAGGCTCGGTGGTGTGTTGGTATGGCATAGAGTTTATGACCCATAGGTCTCATGTTCGACCCATGAAATCCTTGTGTTTGGTTCAATTTGGTGAAACATTAAATAAGTTTTTTATTAGGTTGAGCCCTCCATCCTCTAGTCGGTCATACAGTAACACTAGTGACCGAGGGGCGTGGGCCATAGGCCACACACCTCCATGGCCTGGCTCTTGGTCTCGTACAGTTGATATGGCTATGTCTGGGGTGCAGACAGTGTGCCACGCACCCCGCACCTCCGTAAACTTCGTTGGTGGTTGCATGACCTGTGATGTGGCCTGGGGCCATTACCCTAAGTGCTAATATTTGAAATACTAGGGGGGGTGAATCAGTATTTCTTTTTTCGACTATTGTTTTACCGGTTACAACATATATATTTATAACATAAGATGAACAACAAGAATAAGTGCTTTTATTAATATAAACTATGTAGTAAAATAGATACAATATATAGATAGTTGCAATCAGTTGCCAAGCTCCGACTAGGACTTTGGTGAGGCTCCAACCTCCAAAGCACCAACTCCCAAGGACTTCAATCCTTCCATTTCCTGAGACACCAGTCCCAAGGACACCTATCCTTCCTACTTCAGAGGCACCAATCCCCAAGGACTCCTATCCTTCTTACTTCTGAGGCATCAGCCCCAAGGACTCCAATCCTTCCCACTTCTGAGGCACCAATCCCAAGGGTTCCAACCCAATCTTATCAAGGCATGTTTGATAGTAATCTTCTGCTCTCAGAACTCTTCTCTGCTGAGTTGTGTCTTTTTACAGCTTCACTGTAGTCACAAAGCTACAGTGTCAATGACAACTAGTATTCTTATGAAGAAGTCTTTACAACTCTTCACATTGCCCACATATAGTCTCCAATAGCCTTCATGCTCTCTGATAATGTCTTCACACAGCTTTAGTCAGTCTACTATTAGCTGCACTAAGCTCTGCATAAAGAACAACTTCCTCTTCAAGCTTATGTTCTATGTTGGCTACTTCTCCCCTTCGACTGTTTGTTGTCCTGTTGGCCCTTCGGCCCTCTTTCTGTCCTGCTGGATCCTCTCGTTGTCTCTATGTCCTCCAACTTATTTCCACAGCATTCAACAGCCTTCAATAGCATCCATGTTCTCTGTTTTTACCTGTCGCAATCGGTGCGTGTATATGTATAGCAATCGGGGGTTGCCCTTGGTGGAGGTCCGATGCAATATTGCTATCAACGATCGCAAAGAACCACTTGACACGCTGTAACTCCCACTCCCGAAGTGTCGATGCGATATATGTCGGCAATCGCACATCGCAAAGGTCCAAGTCTAGACCTTAACATAGACCACTCCCTTTTAGCGATGGGATATTAGGTGCCAAACCCGATATGACTCACCGCTCCTGTGTATAAAGTTTCAAGTCCACTTTCCACCTCCGATAGTGTATTTGCCTATGTATGTATGCTTATGCCATCGATATGTGCAAATGTTATATATTATTATATATATATTATATATATATATATATATATATATATATAATATATATATATATATATATTATTATATATGGTTTGTGTCCACTGATAGTGTTAAAGCATACATATATGGGTTTTTGGCTGTCGATAGCTCCTGATAGTGTAATCAGCCTGCATATACACTACATTACTCCTTGACAGTGCATTCTTTGACATTCTTGCTCCCATAGTGTTATCTGTGGCATATATGGCTTCCGATGGTTGTTACCTGCATGCATATATATGTCTGCGCTCTCATATGCTCTCCGATGGCATATATAGCTCCACTCCTTTAACCCTGTATATATATTGCCCGCTGCAATACTCCTCTGTATGGCTTTGTTAAACACTTATATATGGCATATATATATATATGGCTCCTCTGTAGCTCTGATATCTCTGTTTGCTCCTCTGGCTTGGCATTGTCTTTCAAAGACCTCCTCGCATATATGAATGCCTCTCTTGCTCTGATATCCTATGATATGCTTTGATCTGCCTCCTTTGGTAACTACTCTTGCTTATGGCTTGGCTATCATGATGGCCTTGCTCCTGTCTCTTCATGGATCTGCTCTGCTTCCCCTTGGCTTCATATCATCATCTAGTATCTAGAATATTCCCATATTGACATCAATGACAACCTAGGTCAACAATCTCCCCCTTTGTTATTGATGGAAATATTCTTCTTCTCTCCCCCTTTGGCATCAATGGCAAAGGAGTGCTATGGGACTCCCCCTATTAAATTTCTTCTGTTCTTCATGAATGGTAGATCTTCATGGGTATGTGACTCCCCCTATCATGGTGCTCTTCTTCTTTTTATTCAAGATAGAAGGGTTGATGCTTTATCATCAATTAGCACATTATTCCCTCTTCATGTCTCATAACTACTTTATCATGGCTTCAACAATGCTTAAAGATGCTCTACTTCAATGCTTTCAATTAGATTGCAAATAGCCATACACCAAGTGTTCAAGTCCAAGCTTTGATGATTTAATCCATATTGTTGTCTCCATAGGCAGAATTGAGAGACCTTCATAGTCCGAATCAAGAGAAACTACCACTGAGATTGTCTTTCGTGTTGTCTTTCTTTAGATCTGAGTTCATTTGTGTCTTTGTGCTTCTTCTTAAGTCACTGCCATCCTTTCCTTGTGTTCTTGTACATATCTCAGCTAGTTATTTCCTCTTAGAAGATTTAGATATCCAATCCAGTTCTGATATAGGCTGCCAGCTGCTTTTACTTCAAACTCTATTCTAGATGTATCTGTTTGTTTGAAGATTGCCTCTATTAGTGTCCAGAATTTATTTTTTCTCACATTAAATCCCTGAGTCAAGACATAAACTTCTGTGATAACAACACCATTTTTGTTTGCCCTATTTCTTTAGTGTTAGATGACTTTCTCTGTTGTTCCAAATACTGCTTAGGGATTAAGAGGAAAGCATCTTTAAAAACAGTCTGCAGACTGGTTACAGAATCTTATTCTTCAATGGAGTACTCCTGAGAAATGATCTTCATCAAAGAATTATTGTTAATATATCTCAACAAGGATTTCATAAGGGTCCTTTCACTAATAGCTTCAACAATAATGATCAAGAATCACAGGCTCCCCCTAACTGTATGCATCATCTCTTTTGGCAAAGTCTTCTAATAAAATGCTTAGATTGTCAAAATTCAGGCCAAGGACATATGTTGTTGGCTACAGAGCTCAAGGGACTCTTGGATTGTATTTCCTTCCTTCTCCATACTTGTGTAACTTTCTTCTTTTGCATGGTTCTAGCTTGTGTAAGAGCCCAAGTTAAGTTACAGTCACATGCCATATGACCAATGTTATGCCACTTGAAGCATTCTACATTGTTCATGAATAAGAATTCATATTTTCTTCCTGCAAAATTGTTTCTTGGAGATTGTTGGGGACCACAATATCTATCTTTATGACTTGGTTGGGGAACATAACATCTATCTTTATGATATGTTGTACAGTCTTCTGTCATGTGACCTAAGTTTGTACAAGAATAACAATAACCAAAAAATGAACTTTGGTACATGGGAGATGGAGGTTTCCTTGATGTACTTCTGAAGCCTTTCTGCCTTGAGATCCTTTGATGATAAACATTGCCTCTCACCTCTTTGACATCATCTATATTTCTTCTTGGAGTAGGATTTCTTCTATTGTAGCCTTCATTTTTCTCCTTGCCTTTGCTGGAACTTGGAGCATCACCATTTCTTTCTGGCTTCTTCACATCTCTTTTGTTTAAAGCATTTTCATTCTTGTTTGAGGGTTCACCTGCATAGAGACCTAATATATCAGATGGAAATCTGTGATAGCTGAGCATGTCATCCAAGCCTTGAGAGCTATTCAAGATTTTGTTCATCCCTTCAAAATTTGTCCTCAGGAAGACAATCTCTTCTTCCAATATTTCACACTTACTATTCTTCTTAGCAGGTTGTTCCTTAGTTTCTTCCTTGATACGAATAGCTTCATCTGCTTCTATTTTAAGGGAGATGATATCTGACTTCGTTTTGAATACTTCTTCATCCTTTTCTTTCAATTGACAAATCATGGTGTTTCTTTCCTTTCCTGCTTCATCAACCTGTCCTTCTATGACTTCCAAAGCTTCCATGGTCTTTTCAGCTCGTTGTGCTTGTTTCCTTGCTTCTTGTAGTTGAGACTTGAGAGGTATCTTCCTGCTTCTTTGCTTTATTCAATTGGTTTGTCATGGATATGAATTCTTCATGATGCTTTCTTTTGCTTTGATGAAATTCCTTCTTAATCTTGGCAAGCTCTTCATCCCTTTCTTGTACTTGAAGCTTGATGATGTCAACTTTCTTTCTTGTTTGATCTTGGTCACCAACTAGTGTTATCTTCTTGAGTTTCTCATTTTTCTTCTTCAAATTGTTAATTTCTTCCATGGAAGTCATAAGTTGAGCAAGGAGTTCTGCTACAAAATATTTTTCATCCTCTTCATCTTCTAGGTTTGCTTTAGCCTTGATGTCATCATTCTCATGTTCAACTTCTATGACGGGTTATAGATTTCCTTATAGATTTCCATCATCTTCTTGACTGATGGTCATGGTCAATGCTCCTTTTGAGTGAAGATCATGAAGTTTGTCCCATATGCCCTTTGTTGATGAATTTTTTCCTAGATTGTTCTTTACAGAATCAGGTAGCCCATTCAAAATTTCTGATCCAAGTTCGAGTGTGAAGAAGGACCTTACCAAGACCTTTTACTTTCGTGATGTGTTAAAATTGCTTTTTAAAAGAACGTTAAGGAATCCAAGTGCATGCGGAAAAGAAGAGGAACAATATAATCATCAGCACATGGAAACATAAGCCGTTGTTAATGGAGTTCGTCCAGGAGGGACTACGTCTCCGAGTCCCAGTCAAGGTGGTGTAGGCCGTTGCATTAGGTGCTGTCAATAAAAGTGATATACACAAGAGTTTGTTGTCTCAATCATACAAGGAAGAATTCCCTCATGTAGGAGTGGCTCTAAGAGATATTCCACAACTAGAACTCTCCATCAAAACTCCTATTAGTATGACACAAAACATGCATGGTGCACATCCCACCAACAAGGCACAAAAGGGATGTCAAAGCAAAACACATGCACAACGACAACAAGAGTATCCCGGCAACATACAACAAGGGATATCAAAGCATAAAGTACATCATATGAAGATTCATCATAACATGAAGCAAGGAATCATGACAACATGAAAATAAAGAAGATCCTGCATCAATATCAATCTAGGATCTACAGCATAATGTAAAAGAAGAAATATATGAAATAATCATATACCTCACACCAACCACGAGCCATCTAAAGATATGAATGAAGAAGTGGATAAAATGATCCATAGTGAACATCTGTTCACATCATCAATGCGCAGGCACAGTTCAGTCCCAATCTATCATGGTCTCACTACGAATGGCCATATGAATAAGCGCTGCTCCAAAGCAACTGTCAAAGTGCTGAAGCTTGTGGAAACACTGATCTCACAGCATCACTATGCAAGTGGAATAAGCGATCAGAGAGGAATCCATCAAGGAAGAATTAATCAACAAATGAATCGATCACAAGAATCAATCAAAGATGCATTGATCCAAGATCAAGAAGAATCGATCATAAGAAGAGTAATCGATCATGAAGAGAGGAACTGCTCTGGCTCTCGGCTATTTGGCTTCATAGTGTACTGGCTATGTCTTTACCAGTCTGGATCTACTTGAATTTCAAGCGCTGGGCCTCTATGGCTGTCTACGCTACAGATGAATCAACTTTGTGGCTTTCTGGGATTCAGGCATTGCGCTAGCTTCAAGCTCTCTCTGGCATGGAGTCTCTCGGGCTTCTTACTCGCAGCCTTTCCACGCAACCTCTCGGGCTTGCCGTCATACTGTTCTCGCCCATTGTTTACACAGTCTTTTGCCTTCCCCGACACTTTGCATCCATGCTCTGGGCACCATTAACAAACTTTTGGGCTCTCTAGCACAGGCTCTCTTCCTCTGGCATGTCGCCCTCTGCTCTCTGTTACCCATCATGTTTTATAACACGTTTTGGGACAAGGCTGCATCTAAATCGGAGGTCTATTGGCTAAAATGGAATTCGTTTACATAGAAGCATCGACGTGAAACAAACCTCTGAAATTAGGCCTCTTTATCGTTTTAAACGATTACGCAAAAATCCAAAAAACACTTAAAATCATTGAAAAATCCGATAGTTCAGATTTCAAAATTTATAAAATCGGACTTATAAAGTTATCACGTTCGGGATATATCACAAGTTGGGATCGCAAGGCGCCAATCACCGATGTCGCCAATTAGATCTGGATCGTTGATCTGTTCTAGATTAGACGATCTAGATTAAATCGCATCCCGCTTATCGCATCGCCCGATGATCTCCCAATTAAATTCTGGTCGTTGATCGGTTTCCAGATCCGACGGCTGAGATTAAATCGCATATCGCTATCGCATCGACCTGGGGTCCTTCGCCCATACATGGTATATGCCGACGCCGATCGCCGATATTATCGCTGATCACATGTCTGCTCGACGATATACATGTAAGTCCTCCAATTGCGATTGCCTCCAATCTGCCAATCTGTTCTGATCGGAGATCGGCGATTAGGGGTTCCATGGCTTAAAGATTAAATCCACCCATATGGAACCTCCGATTGCGATTTGGCCTTAAAGGCTTAAGACCCCTTTCAAAGGAAATTCCTCATTTTCTTAAGGACTAAAGGATCCTTCTTTGGGTGATAACTTCATCATCCGGACTCGGATTGACGAACCGTTCACACCTCCACGATCAGGAAGATGAGCTCCTCAATCTAGTCTTAGTTCGAAGTCATTCCAAAGACTTTGATTTTTTAGCGTTCATGCCATGGTGTCTGAAGATCCACCTTGATCAATCCTCCCCATCGAGGAGCTTTTGGTCCTCCAAAAGCATAAAAAGTAATCAACATCCTTCTTTGTACCCTATCTACATCACAAATGTCCTCAAAAGGTCTCACTTCCATCTCCTTCACCTTTGTTCTTCGGAGCCTTAAGTGACGAGTCGACACCTACTACTTCTGCAACCTGTAGTAAATTATTTGCAAATCACATGCTTTGAATAACATGACCAAAATAAAGACCCAAACGTCCCCTACTTGCCACGAGTTTATAACACATACTCAGTGGGCAAGTTTACAATAAGACGAACGTAATACTCCAGATATGACAACAAGGCCAACTCATCATGGTTGCTTCAAAAAGTGGTGGAAAACACATCATCACTACAACACATGATTTACATTCATAAGGCCAAACACTATTGTGTGGACAAGTGATGGAAACATAACATCAATTTCAGAGTTTTAACATACAACTCAAAATACGACTCAAAACATGACCATACATCATTGTTGTTGACCAAGTGATGGAAACTCATCATCACTTTTACACTTTAGAAATGCAACAAATGATTTACAAAGAATGACCATGAAACGACAACAAGTCAAAAAAACCATTTTTCACATACCAATGTGAATGGGTCACGTCCTTGAGGTGGTTGTGCTTGTCGAACAACTATTCTACTTGCTTCACGCATCAACGCTTTGTCTTTAAGGCGCTGCTCTCGATGGAGCTTCCAGCAAGTGGCTCTCTGATGGCCATGTTTGTCGCAATGACTGCAATATCTTTTCTTCCTCCATACCTGCTTAACATGTTTCTTTTCATGTTGTCGAGAGGGTTTTCATGCCTCAAGAGTGCTGCCATTCTTTCCCAACACTTGGAAAAGGTATGGTTAGGGAAACCACAAAAAGTGCACGTTTTTCGATGCCTTTGTCTTCGTTCATTTTTAACAATATGATCATGATTAAAATTCAAAGATCGAAAGTGGTTATACCTTCCTCTACTATCTTTGATGTCAGTATGGCGATGAGAGCTTGCCTCAGCTTTCTCCCTGCGATGGAAACTGCCATGGAATGATGGGGATGTTTTCCCATCATTCTCTTTCCTTGACGAAGTCTTGGACAAACCTGACACCTTTGAGCACTCCCCTCTGGTGTATCTCGAGCCTGCAAATTGAGGTTCATGCATAACCTCCAAAGGTTGGGTCATGCCTTGGTTGTTAGCACCAAGCTCTTTCTCCTCATGCCTTGTCTTTGTAAGAAGCCTCATATTTGTCCCTGTAATTGGGATCTCCAAATCTCCAACAAACATCATACTATCAGTAGATGAAATCGAAAGGAAATCAACATCTTTTACCTTCTCTTTTGATTTGGAAAGAACTGATGAGGACTGCTCATCATTCATTGTTGGTGGATCGCATTCCCCAACTTCTTTCCTGACATACCCAAGTCCCGCCTGACGGGGTAATTCCTCTACTTTGATGGGATTGACAATGCCTTGGCCACTAACGCCCAAGCCTTTCCCTTCATAACCCATTCTCTTCAGTAGTTTTGAGACAATTCTTGTGGTATGATTTTCAAACATAGCGAAATCATCATCAGGCAATATACATGAAGATGTAGAACTACTTTTTACCTAACATGGGTCTCGCTGCATCTTTTCCAAGGCCTCGTCCTTTGCTTGTAGCTATAGTAGCAAATTTTTCTTCTCCTCTTTCTCTTCATGTAAACGCATCTTCAATTCATCATTCTCGGTTTGAAGATTATGTTTGTTTTGCTTCAGTTCCTCCATGGCCTCTTTTGTGGCTTTAAAATGAAGTTGTAACTGCTCCTTTTCCTTTGTTTCTCTTTGTAGAGTTTCATATACAATTTCCACTTTCTTGGAGATGTCGAGCATGGTATCGCACATCGCGCTTTCATCCTCTGTTATTGCACGTTCCATTGTTCACGTTGTAATTCACATCAACGTTAAGACCTGCTTGTTAGAATATTATATATTACGGAGCAATGGAACACATAAAATATTGCAGAACTATAAACACAGAAAACGCACAAAACAAGAGAGACACAGATATACGTGGTTCACCCAGTTTGGGCTACGTCCACCTCGAACAGCCAGTCCTTCCTTTCTATTATCCAGCAAATGAAGAGACACAACCTACAGCAAAGCCGCTGTAATATCCTCTGTTTTCTCTCACAGTCTCACCTCTTTGTTTCTCGCTCACACACAGAATACACATCTATATCGCCGCCTCAAATACAAT
>APFE030057896.1:160969-186867 GCA_000404065.3 Pinus taeda
GTTCTATTTTCTTTATCAATATGGACAAAGGCCTCACAACCAAAAGGCTTTAAAAAATAGTAGTTTACCTTTATACCTGTCCATGCTTCCTCTGGAACACCACCATCCAAGGAACTTGAAGGCCCTCTATTTATTAGATAAAAAACAGTATCTACAACATCTGGCCAAAACTGTAAAGGCAATCTTGCATGCAATCTCATGCACCTTGCACGTTCCATGATTGTTCAGTTCATCCTTTTTGACACACCATTTTCTTGTGGTGTTGTTGGAACTATCTTCTCTCTACAAATTCCATGCTTTGAATAGTACCTATCAAACTCTTTGCTGCAATATTCACCTCCATTGTCTGATCTAAGACACTTCAATTGCTTTCCTGTCTCAATCTCAACCAAAGCTTTCCATTTCTTGAAAGTATCAAATACATCAGATTTATTCTTAATACAATAAATCCAAGTTTTTCTAGTTGCATCATCAATAAAAGTAACATAATAACGAGAGCCATCGAGAGATGATACCTGAGCAGGTCCCCATACATCTGTATGCACAAGCTCTAATTTTTCATTCTTCTTTTCTTTCCCAACTCTGAAAAATCTGACTCTCTTCTGTTTTCCATAAATGCAATTCTCACAGAAGTCCAAATCAACATTCTTCAAACCCGGCAACAAATTCCTTGAGTGAAGAATCTTCATCCCTTTTTCACTCATGTGTTCAAGCCTATGATGCCATAATGTTGCATTTGCTCCTTTGGAAGTGAAAGCATTAACATAGTTAGAAATACCATTGCATAAATACAATGTACCAACCTTTTCGCCTTTTTCTATTACCAGGGCTCCTTTGGTGACCTTCCAAGATTTATCTGTGAAAGTTGTCACACAACCTTCACCGCCTAACTGCTCTGTTGAAATCAGATTTTTCTTTAGATCTAGAACATGCCTTACCTCCTTTAGTAGCCATTGGTTTCCATTCTGTTGTTTTACAAGAACCTTACCCATTCCAACAATTTTACAGGGTTTATCATCACCCAAACGAAATTGTCCAAAATCTCCTTGAACATAGTCATGAAAGTATTTCTTATCAGGTGTGGCATGGAATGAGGCCCCTGAATCTACCACCCAGGAATCAGTAATATTTTCGAAAGAAAGAATCAAAGCATCTTGTAACACCTCACCTGTCACATTTGCCTCATGATTGTTTTCTTGCTATGAATCTCCTTCTTTCCCCTTCCGAGATCTACAGTCTTTCTTTAGGTGTCCTTTCTTTCCGCATTTCCAGCAAACTATCCCCGATCTGGACTTGGATCTGCCTTTTCTTGATTTACTACGATATCCTGAGCTCTTTCCTCTTTCCATTTTTATTCCTCTAGACTCTGCACTCAAAGCATTTCCCGATGTCTCACCGGAGCTTTTCCGTCGCATTTCCTCGCTAAGGATAGCACCGACAACATCATCAAACTTTAAAGTACTAGATCCAGAAACGGAGTTACTAATGGCCATTACCAAAACATTCCAACTTTCTGGTAATGAGCACAAGAATAACAGAGCTCTAACTTCATCATCAAAGTTTACCCCTACAGAACATAACTGACTTGTAACAATATTAAAATCATTTAAATGATCTGCAACATATCCACCTTCCGACATCTTCATATTAAATAACCGTTTCATAAGAAATACCTTGTTTGAGGCCGAGGGTTTTTCATATAGTTTCTCCAACGCCTGAATCAAACCCTCTGTCGTTGTTTCCTTCGAAATGTTGAAGGTGACCGACGCTGCAAGGAACAGCCGTATTGTTCCGAGTGCCTTTCTATCGAGAATGTTCCATTCTTCATCGTCCATATCCTTCCGCCCAATGGTAGGTATAGATCTTTCTGATACAGATAGTCTTCCATCTGCATCTTCCACAGCGAGAAGTTTTGGCCGTTAAATTTCTCGACCCTAAACTTACCATTTTCCGCCATTTCTCCCACTCGAACTAGGAACCCTTCTTTCCTGTGAGTTTATCAGCCAAATAGACCTTCGGCTCTGATACCAGTTGTTAGAATATCATATATTACGGAGCAATGGAACACATAAAATATTGCAGAACTATAAACACAGAAAACACACAAAACAAGAGAGACACAGATATACGTGGTTCACCCAGAGTGGGCTACGTCCACCTTGAACAACCAATCCTTCCTTTCTATTATCCAACAAAATGAAAAGACACAACCTACAGCAAATCCGTTGTAACATCCTCTGTTTTCTCTCACAGTCTCACCTCTTTGTTTCTCGCTCACACATAAATACACATCTCTCTCACAGCCTCAAAGACAATGCCCTCATACAAAGAGAGGGGTTGCCTTCTAGGGCAAAAAACCCTAAACTAAAAATAAGTTCTACCGTCAGATCATCCACCTAATGAACGACCCAGGTTGACTAGAAATTACTATACTTTTACAAGGCAAATTTACATCTATTTTTAGCTTCGGGGGCGCTGCCCCCGAGCCCCCGCTGGCCCCCGCGTGGAGGGGTGTACAAAACTTCCTGGGGTATACATCCGGCTGAAACAAAGACCTCTGAACAATCATTCTCCACACACAACACTGCTCTGATACCACTTGATCCAGGTCCGAGTGTGAAGAAGGACCTTACCAAGACCTTTTACTTTTGTGATGTGTTAAAATTTCTTTTTAAAAGAATGTTAAGGAATCCAAGTGCATGCGGAAAAGAAAAGGAACAATATAAGCATCAACACATGGAAACATAAGCCATTGTTAACGGAGTTCAACCAGGAGGGACTACGTCTCAAGGCCCCAATCAAGGTGGTGTAGGCCGCTGCATTAGGTGTTGTCAATAAAAGTTTTATACAC
The DNA here is from genome assembly GCA_000404065.3 of Pinus taeda. Taxonomy (NCBI): domain Eukaryota; kingdom Viridiplantae; phylum Streptophyta; class Pinopsida; order Pinales; family Pinaceae; genus Pinus; species Pinus taeda. The sequence continues at coordinate 163,821 of APFE030057896.1, forward strand.
AAGGGTTTGTTGTCTCGATCAATCAAGGAAGAATGCCCTCATGCAGGAGTGGCTCTAAGAGATATTCCACAACTAGAACTCTCCATCAAAACTCCTATCAGTATGACACAAAACATGCATGGTGCGCATCCTACCAACAAGGCCAAAAAGGGATGTCAAAGCAAAACACATGCACAACGACAACAAAAGTATCCCAACAACATACAACAAGGGATCTCAAAGCATAAAGTACAGCATATGAATATTCCTCATAACGTGAAGCAAGGAATCATGACAACATGAAAATAAAGAAGATCCTACATCAATATCAATCTAGGATCTGCAGAATAATGTAAAAGAAGAAATATATGAAATAATCATATACCTCAAACCAACCACGGGCCATTTGAAGATATGAATGAAGAAGTGTATAAAACGATCCACAGTGAACATCTGTTCACATCATCAATGCGCAAGCACATTCCGCTCCCAATCTGTCATGGTATCACTACGAATGGCTATATAAAGAAGCCCTGCTCTGAAGCAACTGTCAAAGGGATGAAGCTTGCGGAAACACTGATCTCACAACATCACTATGCAAGCGGAATAAGCGATCAGAGAGGAATCCATCAAGGAAGCATTAATCAACAAATCAATCGATCACAAGAGTCAATCAAAGAGGCATTGATCCAAGATCAAGAAGAATCAATCAAAGAGATGAATCGATCATAAGAAGAGTAATCGATCATGAAGAGAGGAACTGCTCTGGCTCTCGGCTGCTGCAGCTCTTGGATATCTAGCTTCATAGCGTACTGGCTATGTCATTGTCGCTTTGGATCTACCTGAATTTCAAGTGTTGGGCCTCTATGGTTGTCTGTGCTATAGATTAATCGGCTTTGTGGCTTTCTAGGATTCAAGCGCTGCGCTAGCTTCAAGCTCTCTCCGGCAAGCAGACTCTCGGGCTTGCCATCATACTACTCTCACCCACTATTTACACAATCTTTCGCCTTCCCCGGCTCTCTGCATCCATGCTCTAGGCACCATGAATAGACTTTTGGGCTCTCTAACACAGGCTCTCTTCCTTTGGCACGCCGCCCTCTGCTCTCTATTACCCATCGTGTTTTATAACACGTTTTGGGACAAGGCCACATATAAATCAGAGTTCTGTTGGCTTAGAATGGAAGTCGTTTGCATAGAAGCATCGATGTGCAACAAACCTCTGAAATTAGGCCTTTTTATCGTTTTAAACGATTAGGCAAAAATCCGAAAAACACTAAAAATCATTGAAAAATCGGACAGTTCAGATTTCAAAATTTATAAAATCGGACTTATAAAGTTATTGGGTCCAAGATATATTGCAAGCCGGGATCGCAAGGCGTCGATCACCGATGTCGCTGATTAGATCTGGACCGTTGATCGGTTCCGGATCGGACAGTCCAGATTAAATCGCATCCCGCTTATTGCATCGCCCACTGATCTCCCGATTAAATCCTGGTTGTTGATCGATTTTCAGATCCGATGGCTGAGATTAAATCACATATCACTATTGCATCAGCTCGGGGTCCTTCACCGATACATGGTATATGCCGACACCGATTGTCGACGCCGTTCGCATTACTGCTCGACGATATACATGTAAGCCCTCTAATTGTGATTGCTTCCAATCCGTCGATCCGATCTGATCAGAGATCGACGATCAGGGGTTCCATGGCCCAAAGCTTAAATACGCCCATAGGCAACCTTCGATTGTGATTTGGCCTTAAAGGCTTAAGACCCCTTTTCAAAGGAAATTCCTCATTTTCTTAAGGACTAAAGAATCCTTCTTCGGGCGATAACTTCATCATTCGGACTCGGATTGACAAACCGTTCGCACCTCCATGATCAGGAAGATGAGCTCTTCGATTTGGTCCTAGTTCAAATCCATTCCAAAGACTTTGATTTTTTAGCATTCATGCCATGGTGTTGGAAGATCCACCTGGATCAATTGCCTTCATTGCTTATGCATTGTATTCCTTGGATTCCTCATCCATCCTGCTATCAGCAATCACTGATTTCTAGATTTCAATGCCTTGAGTTTGTAGGAAATTCCTCATTCTTGATTCATGTATATTAAAGTTCCCATTGAGCCTTGGAGCCTCCTCAAATTGATTGTCTTCTATTTTAGTAGTAGAGGAAGACACATCCTTAGGAGGATTGGAGACTTTCTTCCTTGACTTCGCTATTTGTGTTCTAAAGGTTAACCTTCAAGCTATAAAGCTTTGAATGAAGGTACTGGCTCTGATACCAATTGTTGGAAATACTGAGAGGGGGGTGAATCAATATTTCTTTTTTCGACTATTGTTTTACCAGTTAAAACATATATATTCAGAACACAAGATGAACAACAAGAATACTTGCTTTTATTAATATAAACTATGTAGTAAAATAGATACAATATATAGATGGTTGCAATCAGTTGCCAAGCTCCAACTCGGACTTTGGTGGGGCTCCAACCTCCAGAGCACCAACTCTATTTTTCCAAGACACCAATCTTGGACTTAAGAGCACCAACTCCCAAGGACTTCAATCCTTCCATTTCCTAAGACACCAGCCCTAAGGACACCTATACTTCATAGTTTAGAGGCACCAATCCCCAAGGACTCCTATCCTTCTTACTTTTGAGCCATTAGCCCCAAGGACTCCAATCCTTCTCACTTCTGAGGCACCAACCCCAAGGGTTCCAACCCAATCTTGTCAAGGCATGTTTGATAGTAATCTTCTACTCTCAGAACTCTTCTTTGCTGAGTTCTGTCTGTTTACAACTTCGCTGTAGTCTCCAAGCTACAGTATCAATGACAACCAATCTTCTTATGAAGAAGTCTTTACAAATCTGCACACTGCCCACACATAATCTCCAATAGCCTTCATGCTCTCTGATAATGTCTTCACACAAATTTTGTCAGTCTACTGTTAGCTACACTAAGCTCTGCATAAAGAACAACTTCCTGTTTAAGCTTATGTTCTATGCTGGCTACTTCTCCCCTTCAACTGTCTACTGTCCTGTTGGCCCTTCAGACCTCTTTTTGTTCTGTTGGATCCTCTCGTTGCCTCTGTCTCCTCTAGATTATTTGCACAGCCTTCAACAGCCTTGAACAACATCCTTGTTCTCTGTTTTTACCTGTTTCAAGCGACGCATGTATATGTATTGTAATCAGCGCGTGTCCCTTGGTGGAGGTCCGATGCGATATCGCTATCAGCGATTGCCAAGAACCACTTGACACGTTGTAACTCCCGCTCCCGAAGTGCCGATGCAATATATGTCAGCAATCGCACATCGCAAAGGTCCAATTCTAGACCTTAACGTAGACCACTCCCTTGCAGCGATGCGATATTAGGTGCCGGACCCGATATGACTCACCGCTCCCATGTATAAAGTTTCAAGTCCACTTTCCGCCTCCAATAGTGTATTTGCCTATGTATGTATCTTTATGCCGCCAATAGTGCAAATGCATATATATATCTCTATATATATATATATATATATGGATGGTTTGTGTCCGCCGATAGTGTTAAAGCATACATATATGGGTTTTTGGCAGCAAATAGCTCCCCATAGTATAATTTGCTTGCATATACACTATATTACTCCATGATAGTGCATTCTTTGACATTCTTGCTCCCGTAGTGTTATCTGTTGCATATATGGCTTCCTATGGCTGTTAAATGCATGCATATATATGTTTGCGCTCCGATATGCTCTCCGATGACGTATATAGCTCCACTCCTTTAACCCTGTATATATATATTGCTCCGCTGTAATACTCCTCCCGTAGGCTCTGTTTATGCTCCTCCGGTATGGCTATGTTAAACGCTTATATATGGCTCCTCTGTAGCTTCGATAACTCTGTTTTCTCTATTTGTTCCTCTTCTTTGGCATATAAATGGCATATATATATGCTTTGTTCTCCTCGCTCTGTTTTCTCTTATAGCTTCTCTTGCTCCAATATGGCTCCTCTGGCTTGGCAGTGTCTTTTAAAGACCTCCTTGCATATATGAATGCCTCTCTTGCTCTGATATCCTGTGATATGCTTTGATCTGCCTCCTTTGGTAACTCCTCTTACTTATGGCTTGGCTATCCTAATGGCCTTGCTCCTATCTCTTCATGGATCTGCTCTGCTTCCCCTTGTCTTCATATCGTCATCTAGTATCTAGAATATTGCCATATTGACGTTGATGACAACCTAGGTCAACAACTAACTCCGCTCCTTTCCATCGTAACCTATGGTCACATATCTGCAATGTAACATGGGTCTGGACTGGTTGAGCTGCCCACTGTGTTGACCCTCCACTTAATTGTTGAACCGCATGACCTTAAATAAAACTCTGCCACCCACACTTAACAAGAAACATGTGGCATAATGGTTGAGCATTCTATTAGTTTGTGGGAGGTTGGAAATTCGATTCATGTGGAGGTGGGTCGGTCCATTGAACCAAATTTGGGCCTCATCCAGAGTGCCACGTGGCGCCCTAGGATTGGTCCACGTGTCACTCTGTGATTGGCCCATACCAAATACCTTCAGCTAATAAAAATGTGCAAAGTGTCCAAGTATGAATGGGCTACGTGCCAAGTTATGATTCGCTCTGTACTACTCGGTCATCGTGTTGATTTCAGTAACACATCAGCGTATGGACTACCACGTGGCATCCGTACACTACACAGTCAACCCTGCAAGTTGACTTTTTTTATTATTTGCCAAAAACTTCAGAACGCGATAACTTCCTCATACTATGTCAGATTGAGGTGATTCAAGTGTCGTTGGAATCAAAACGACGAGATATACAATTTGGTGTTGATTTTGGGAAATTCTGAGCACTTTTATTTTTAGCATATTTTTTTATCCCTTAGCTCATTCCTCCCCACTCGAAGCTTTTGGACCACCAAAAATAAGTTTTTACTTAGCAAGAAAGTGAGGGTATATCTCCCTCACTTTCCCAATCTCTATCCACCTTGTTTTACTTGGATTGGTACCTTTGAGTCCCATTCGAAGATATTGCGCATTGCCCATGCATGAAGTCCTTATCCTTCTATTAGCAATCGAGTCTTCTTGCAACTCATTTAAATATTCAAGGGAAAAATTTTCTATAGATGGAATCTAAACATTCTCATTTTTATCGTCAATCATTGAAGGCTCATACAATCTCAATTTTTCTACATTCACAGCAGCATAAATTTGTATGTAAGGTGGCAAATCTAATCGAAAAGTGTTGTTACCAATCTTCTCCAAGATTTTGAAAGGACCATATCTGATTGGATTGAGATATTTATCTTCACCTTGTAGTCTTTCCTTACTTATGTGCAACCAAACTTGATCTCCCACTTGGAAATCATGATCAACCCGATGCTTATCATGTCATTATTTACACTTGGCTTGGCTTTTCTCTAGTTGTTCTTGTATTCTTCGATGCACTAGTTGAATTTGTTCAATGAAATGTTTGGCTTTGTCCACACCACTGTGTCCATATATTGCAATCTTGCAAGATATTATACTCTAGGTTTGTAGACAGTGTCTAGTTAATGAAAATCAAATTTTCACAAGTCTTGGAATTCACAAACATCCGATTGTGGTTTTATATCATCTGGGCGCCCGCAATTATTGTAGTGGCAGCTCTAGCAATGGTATTAGCCCCTTGCATTGATCACTCTCCTAGATTTCACAAGTGGGATTATAAATCCTTAGTTCTTGTGGTAACCGCTTGCCAATGCACCTTGGTAATCTCAACACCAGTGGCCACAGCTTGTGGGTTGGCCCATGTTGTCAAAGCAGGGCTCCTTATCAAAGGTGGCAGGCATTTGGAAGCTTAAGGTGATAACATTTGATAAAACTAGAACATTCACATAAGGAATATTCAGGATGGTAGATGTAATGCTTGTTAAGTATGAGACCATAGATGTGCATAAATTGTTATTATGGTAAGTCATTACAGATCCACTTTTGTTGCAGATTGATAAAATTAACAATAAAATATGTTTTCCCCCATTAAATAGAAATCTTACTCAACTTTCAAATATAGAATGAAAATTGTAGGATTGCAAGCCTTGAAAGTAGATCAAGTCATCCCATATCAGTTGCAATTGTCTCACACTGTCGATGGCAAGGCTTAGAGCCATCAACTGAGGTAAAAAATTTCACCATACTAGAAGGCATATGTGGGGTGGTGGACGATCAAACAATTTACATCAAAAATTCTTGATTATCACATTGACTAGGTTGGACCACATGTAAGTTTGAATTTATCATATCGCCCCACCTAGTCTTATTCACTGTGACTATTTCTCTTAATTGACATTAAGAGAGTATAGTATTGCAGATGTACCAGACAACTTGGGCATTCATGGAGCAATAGTCGGATATGTTGGAGCAAAGGAAAATTTTGTACGGGCCTTCAGTGTGGTTGATAATTGTCGATCAAAAGCAACAACTCTTGAGTCTAAGGTATTGACCTAGTTATCACATCCACTTTACTGTTTGGTTGTCTCTCATTTAATCTACTTCAATGTTTGCTTTCCTTTAATTTAAGGTAAAAATAAAATAAAATAGTTTTGATTTTTGGTCACAACAAAATCTACAACATCGATGAGAAATGAATGATAATTACTTTTTACAGTTATGGGTAAGATATCTAATTACTTTTCAGTGTTCATTCATATATCTTAACTTGCAATGCAATCCAAAAAATACTAGGTATCAAAATCTTAATATTTCAAGTTCTTTTGAATTACATAGATGATCTTTTAGATTTACGTTTCTTTCTATTTTCACTACCAAATCATGAAGAGAGAGAGTGTATCTGTATATACATACACACACTTAAAATTCCAGTAATACATATTCCTAACATTGTATGATTCTCTCGAACAATTACGCTAGTTGTCTACATCACGAAGAGCCCAGATATCCGACACATTGGGGTCATGGAAATAATACAAACCAACTCTATTCAAGATAAAGTTTAAAAAATGGCACTCCTTCCTTGTAATTTAACTATTTTAACTATTTTTGTGTAGGCAAACCATCTATTTGGGTAGCAATATTCCAAGAGAGCCATATAGAAGACTTTGCAATAAGGGTAATGATGATGATGTCCCGCAAGACAAAGGTTTTAAAAGCCATGTGGCATGAAAATTCAACACACCTCATAGGGGCAATCCAGATGACTCTATGTATGTATGTATATGTAATTGGAAGTTGCCCACCTACAATTGTAAATAATTTGAGTTTTTAACATTGTAAATTCTTTTCATAACCAATCCACATGGTCTTTTGAATGTTTAATAAAAATAAATTTACCATATAAATACATTGCCTCGATTTAAAAAACTCACAATTCTTTTTGAAACAGAACCTTGCCATGATAACAAAACAAAGACAAACACAACGACGAGAGTCCAAGAAACTCTAAATTCATACACTTAATTAATCCTTTTAAAATAGAACATTACTTCGATACCAAAATTAAGACAAACACAAATGCAATTTCAAAATTTTGTAAAACTATAACATACTAATTTTACCACATGATCAAAATTAGATAATTAGGTAAGAGGGAAACACACGACAAGACGATAAGACCTAAACGTAAAAAATTCATGGGCAACGTGCTCACTAAAGCCCTTGCTTTTTCTTATCTTCTAACCCCTACCTTAACAATATGACAAAAATTCATAAAAAGTAATTGACACGCCATAAAAATTTCATAAAAAAAAAATTTAAAACTACGCACAACTTCTTCTTGACTTTCATATAAACTAGCACTTACAAGAGACTGACAACCGAAAATTCATCAAATTCAAATATGCTCATATTCAAATATACTCACTTTGAAAAATGTAAATCAAACCATCTTTGCAACCTAAAGAGAAAAGTAAGAGGTTCTTTAAAAACCTTCTTGAACCTTCGAAGGACCTCCGAGAGATATCGGTTCGGTTGTGTCGTTGTTTGCTCGAGGCTCCCCATCAAGCTCACTAGCAATTATCAATAATATTTTACGTTTTTTTTTACATGGTATTAATTACAAAAACAACCAGAGATTGGAGAAACATGGAGAAATATTCTCTCCAAAGATAGGAGTTTTTTAAATTGAAAAAAAATTACTTTGGTTTTTATAATTAAGCAAATAATAATTGATATATTAAATTTAAGTTTTTTAGTATATTTTTTATTCTTTTAAAAATTTATAGATCTCTAAATCTCAATGTATATCTTTATATCCATTTATGTAAATTTCTCAACGTAATAAATATGGAGAATTATCCGATCTTTTTACTTAATTTACATATTATCTTTGCAAAACATAAACATTGGTTGCACAAAAAAATGGTTTGACAAGTATGGTAAGAAGTCAGGTTTGGGGCTAGCCCAGTACAACAAGAACCAATAATGATTAAACATAAGGCTAGACCTAAATTTCAAATCTTCATTTGGTGCCTAATCGAAGGAAATTTAGTAGCCTCAAAAAATATGGTCAAGAGATGGATCATGCTTTCCTTCAATATTGTTTTTTGCAAGATGGACTCCAAATCACTGAACCACAAATTTTACAATTGACTCAATACTTCTTGTATTTTCACACAATTGCTTTACATCTTATGGAAACCATCTAAGACCTCGGAATGAGAACTTAATCTACTTTCATCTTTACTAAATTTGTACAATATGGTAATTCACACTTCCACAAACAAGTCACCTTCCAAAGCTTGATCTAGATATTTACTACCTTCACCTTTGAATTTGGTTTATGAGCACACTAACAAAAAGAAAAACACAAGACTTGGAAAAACTAGGATGGAAAAATCCGATGACCAAGAGAAACTGCTATGGCCATTAAACATTAGTTGCCTTGCACAACAATCTATCCTCAATAAGAAAATAAGGGCTGTGTTACGCGAAAGTAGATGAAATCTAAAAATCCAAGCATTGAGAAAAGGATTTGGTAGGACCTCTAAGTAAAGGGAGAAAATTCCCCAAGAAAGATAAATAATTCACCAAAAAAAAAATTATATCATTTTCTAAATAGCCTATGCTTGACAACGAAGGACTCATGCTCAACAAATTTTCTCATAACCAAACTCCATAACCACCAAGCAAGAGCTCTGAAACCTCCATCGAACAAAGGAATAAGAAGGAAACCAAGTCAAGTTTTGTACGATATGTCCTCCCCTCATCATGAACATTAGATGCCATGTGGACAATGACACTAAGCAAGGAGTTACACCAACATAGTACATGTTTAAGAGATATTTAGGTGGATTTCGGGTTGTGACAATGAAGAAATGTCAATGAAGTTATATTAGAGAGAATAGATTAATGAGAGGTTCAAATTTGTGAGGGGAGATTGATGAGGGGTTCAAATTCATGAGGGGACACAACTTCCATAACCAAGCGAAGTTCACCAAAGAAATAGACACATAGAATACAGGAAGTAAGGGGTTTGTTGTGTAAGTTTGAAGTCCAAACCATTGTACTTTGAAGCTCTATAGTGATTTAATCCTCTATAATTGTATCATTATGTGACGAATTAAGGAACGCGTTTTGTATCAATTTAACATCATTCTTGCAAGTTTTTCCAAGGTTACAATTTCAGTTTCTTGGTGCAATTGTTTATTATATAATTTTTTGCTAAAATGAAGAACAAAGTCTATCATAAATTAAAATCTACTAAGATGATCGAACCATTGGAATTTTGAATATCCAAAGTGGATATTGATCAATCTTGCATTTCTTTAGGAGATGATGCTTGAGAAGATTATTGATTTGTGACTTATCTCACCATAAAATAGCATATTACTTTGTAGTTATGGAAAATAGTACTAGCATAGATTCATCTTAACCCCAAATCAATTAAGTGTTGAGATGGATAAAAAACCTTAAAGTGTGTTTCATAGCTTTGAAGTTAAGATGCATGTTGGCCCTCGATTTTGGTCAATTTTTGCTAAAGGAAATTTACTTAATCCATATATTTTCCATCTATTTTCCACTATATCTATCCCATTTTGATGTATTTCATGTCTATTGAGCTATTTAATTTTAATTTTTCAAATTCTAAAGTTTTATGAAAATTTGATTTCAAGTGCAAATTTTGACAGATTCAGAAATTCCCGTAATAGCTATATGGATGACATGTTTGCAGGATACTTGGGCACGAGTTTGATGCATGGATGGACAACTTGGGAACCAGGACTGAGTTAACTCCACTTGGCTCGGTCAGAACAAGCTTTATTAGGCCCATTCAAGGCTGGTCAACCATGACTAGTTACTCAGAAAATCCCTAGGAAATAGGGTAGTTTTGAGATTTTACGGGATTGACCATATTTCTTGGAATGGATTTGATGAGTTCAACTTAAATAGGTAAATATGAGTAGATATGATTGTTAGAAAGATTATAGATCAATTTGTTTCACAAAACTTCTATTTATAGTCAAGACTTTGATGGCTTATGGAGTAACTTTTGTATAATTTCATGCTGAGACATTTTGGAGTTTGAAGCTAATTTGAAGAACCTGTTCTACTACTATTTTTTTGTTCAATAATGTGGATGTGTGACTGAAGTTTAAGCTTCTGATATCAATCTTCAAGTTTATAAAGCAAGGGTGGAGGGCTCCCATTCCAAGCTAAGTACACTTCTTTGTTTAGACTAGTTTAATTTCCCATAATCTGGTTATTTTATAACTTGTTTACATGCTTTGTTTTAGATTGATTTATGTTAATGTGTGATGATTTATTTCATTAAATCTTAGTTGTTCATCACTTTAGTAAGATGAAATAACAAAGTGTTCAAGTCGAGCACTCCTTCTATTAAATTGGTGGATTGAAACTAGTTTTTCCTTGATTACATGCAAGCAGTTTTCTTATGTATTTTCAGTTTTCAATTGATAGCATTATGGTGAATGAATTATGATAGAAAATACCAAAGGTTTCTTAAGTTAAGAGCCTCCCTTCATTGATGATTTGTCCATCTTAAGCTATTGAGATTTTATGGTTTCTAATATCTGTTCATCAAATAATAATTGAGGAAGAATTGGACCTCTTAAGTTAAGAGCCATTTCAGCTTTCCTTCTTTACAAAGTGAATTGGAAATTGTTAATGTAGGTTATATTTGTAATATGCACTACTTTAGTTTTTGAAAACTTGTCTTTCAAGCTTGATTATATCTGATATTCATATATAGTGGACTTGCCTTCAAGTATTACCAACTCAGATTGATAAAGAATATTTGTGTTAATTTGTGTGAATACATTAGCTCAACATTTTGGCGCTGTTGCCGGGGAGGCAATTATCGGCATAGTCAATAGGAAGATAAGCAAAAACTCTAAAAATTTCATAAAACAAAAATTAAAAATTAGTTACATTTCTTTTGGTTATGTTTTTTTATGCCTAGAAATAGAGATCCTAAAGGTAGATTTATTAAAAACCCCCCACCAATAGAGGTAGGACCATCAAAGCTAACAACACGAGTTGTTGGTAAACCAACAATTGAGGAATTGGAAGAAAAACAAGGAACGGGACAAAGGTTAACTTTAATTGAGAGGCAAACTTTGTTATCCTGGGAGGTAAAAAGAAAACAATCATCAACTTCGGGAAAACAAAAAGGAATTGTTAAAGAAAAACAACCTATTCTTGAATCTATAGGTCAACCTATCTTTGAACAACTTGAACCTCAAATTTACATTGGAACAATCAAAACTATGGCAGAAGAGGGACATGGATCTGTTATTCTTACTCCTGAACAAAAACTTGAATATGAGAGATGACAAAGAGAATGGAGAAGACAAAGAGAGGAAGAGGCAAAACGAGAAAATGATAGAAAGGCAGAAGAGAATAGGAAAAGACAAGAAGATGGTGGTGATCAGGAAACTACCTTTGGCTTTCCAATAGTAGTAACAAGTGCAAGATTAGGAGAAGAGGTGAAAATGAAAAATATTCCACCTTCTGCATTGCCAAAATTTTATGGAATGTCAACAGAAGATCCTGATTCCTTTATGTTTGAATTTGATATCCTATGTAGAATGTATGGATACACTGATGACACACGCAAACTTCATCTCTTTCCTACTACATTGAAAGCAGCAGCCTTAAGATGGTTCATAGGTTTAGGAGAGCAAACAATAGCTTCTTGGGATGATATGAGATCAATCTTTCTTAAAAATTATCAAGCCTATTGTAGGCCTAGGGACTCAAAAGAAGATGTTTTTAGAATGACACAAACAAGAGGAAGAAAGTTTAGAAGAATACTTAGAAAGATTTGCATATAATCTACAAAAATCCAAATAACACTCTCTAAATGAAGAAACCATTCGAACAATCTTTCTGAAAGGTATAAGAGATGAATATATTGACATTCTGAATGTGATGGGAAAGGGAGATATTTCAAACTTGCCATTTAATGAAATTGCTGATTTATGTCAAAAATATTTTAGAGGAAGATCAAAATCTGGAAAGAGAGATGGGAGTTCAAAAGCAACAAAATTTGCAGTAGGAGGAGTAACAAGAGCAGAGATAGGAAGCTTGTTAGAAAACTTCAAAATTAACCTCCTAAGTACATTAGGAATTCAGGTAGATGTTCTAAAAACAAATGAGAAGAAAGAAGAACAAGAACAAGCTTTAGCAATCTTTTGTTCCAAATGTAGAAAGAAACATCCATTAAGAGAATGTCCTTTGGACAGTGTTCAAGTATGTGGTCTTTGTATAGAAAACCATTCAACAGAAAATTGTCTAAGGTTGAAAGAATTGCAAATGAATCTAATGGAAGAAATGCAAGGAACAGAGGGTTTCTATTATGTGGCACCACAAAGACCTTGGCAACCAAGGATTCCTCAACAAAATCTGCAACAATTCCCTCAACAAAACTATCCATATCCACCTCAAAATCCTTGGAATACTCCAATGTGATGGCAAGCTTGGCCTCCACAACAATATCCAAACCAACCTACACAAGGATGGAGAAGATATGGTTATGGAAACCAACCACCTCAACAATACCAACAGCAATACCAGCAACAATACCAGCAACAATATTAATAGCCATTTCCATATCAACAATATCCACAATCCATGCCATTTCCGCAACAAAATTTTGCATATCCACAATCCATGCCATATCCGCAACATAATTCTCCACCACTACTAACACAACCATAACAGTTACAACTACATTTGAACCAGCCCAGACCAACTCAATTACCAACCTAACAAGTGGCAAATCCAAACAATAAGATGGATAAACCTGCATACAATGTAGAAGAAGCAGCATATTTTCCAACATATTCTATTCTTCCCATAAATGATGTCCATTTAAGGTATGGAAAGGTGCTTACAAGGAATTCTCCTCCAATCATAGAAGAGCCAATTGAGCAAGGAGAACAACCTGAAACATCACAATCTGAAACACAAATTTAGAAAGGAAAAACTATTATAACTCAAACACCACCTTATCCTGAGAGGTTAGTAGAGCAACAAAAAGAAATGAACATTCCTGAACTTGATATTTTGGATGAATTGAAAGATGCTTATGTAAAAATTCCTTTATTGAAAGCAATCAAAGAGATACCAATATATGCTAAAACAATAAAGGAATTATGCATTAAGAAAACTAGTAAAAAGAAGAAGGATCCTACTACAATCCAAGTCATTGGCAAATTAGCGAGCCTCATGTCAACACAAACAGTGGTAGAAAAATATATTGATTCCAGTATCCCTATGGTTACTATTTCAATAAATAATTTCTCAGTTCCAAACACATTAATAGATTTGGGAGCCGCTATAAATGTAATGACTATGGAGACAATGAAATATCTGCATTTAAACAACATTAGATCAACTTCTACAATTCTAGAGTTAGCAGACAGATCTAAAGTTGTACCAGAGGGAATACTAGAAGATATCATAGTCTTATTGTTTTTAGGCTTCTGCAATCAGTGCTTTGTGTGTAGTTTTCTTCCGGAATTCTCGCATCCATAATTGTTTGCATCGACGTTTCGAGTCATCCACTGTGGCTCATCATCAGGATAGATCAGTAATTGTGTAGAACATATCTCATTGGTATGAATAAATAGAGTTTTAGGGGGGACGTAAAGAGAATAGAAGTCGGCCTATCATAATTTTTTTTTTTTTTGAATTTTATTTATTTTTTTATTTAAATGATTTTATTTAGTTTTATTTGTGACTGGTTATTTTATCTTAGTTTTTTGTTTTTATTTTATTTAATATAATTTTTCTTTCTTCTAAGTAAGACTAATTCTATTAAAAGATACAAAAAATAAAATTACAATGAGGCCCCAGCCTCAGCCGTTATGAACATTGTTCATTAGGAGTATCTAAATTGCCCCATATTTGGGGAAACCAGTTTGCCATAGCGAAAAAAACCAAACATGAGACCTTCACCCAACATAAAAGAGCTCAGAAGAAGTTTTGACAGAACAACCTTTCGGTTAGACAAAAACAGACACAACAAGTGACTTGACCAAACCAATCAGCAGCTGAGACCTTAGTTGGTGCGTGGGTGGTAGCGGATGCCATGTGGCCTCATTTGGTTTCATCCTGGTCTGGAGTCTCCTCAACTATGCGACATGCATACCGATACCAGTCCTCATCTACTTCCGCCACGCCACCTTGTGGCTCCCTCGCAAGAAGAGTGCCACTCGTACTGTCAGCCATAGCCATCGAAATAGACACTCCAACTGAGCTGCCACCTGGTTGCTGAATGTCTTCAGTGCGTTCGTCTTCCGCATGCAGACCGCCACTTCGTATTCCCCTGCCTTCTTCCTTCGGGAGCATCCCAGAGTCACGACCAATTCCATGACTGTGCTCCTCCTGATGCTGCGTTTCAGAGTGTTGCAATGGAGCACCGTGTTGCTCACTTTGTGACTGGTTATTTTATCTTAGTTTCTTGCTTTTATTTTATTTAATATAATTAATTGAAATCTGATTTTGGATTAGGTAATAATGATAAGAATTTTAATTATTTTGATTTAAATTGATTTTTATTTATTTTTATTATATATAATGATTTAATTATTTTGGTTTATTTTGATTTATAACTAGTTTTTTTTTTTTCTCTGTAACAACTAATTCTATTAACTGGAAATCAAAATATTTTTACATATGTCGGAGGCTGCAAGGGCGGGAGCCCGAGAGCCATTAACATTACAAAACTGCCCCATTACTATGAGAAATGGGGAAAAACAGAGACAAACAACCAATTAAATTGGCATTACAAGCAGACAGAGATTGATAGACAAGAAGAGAAACAGAAGGACATAACTGGTAGCAAAGGTCCAGGAGGAGAACAAACGTTGCGTCGGTGGGAGACCAAAAACTGGAGTTGATGCCGTCAAGCTGAACCATGACCAAAATGTCTGGATAATGCTTTCTGAGTGCCCACCAAAGAACCAAAAAAGGCAAACTGCACCGCAGGTTATTCATTTTCCTCTGCTTCCCCATGTGTCTCCTTGGCATCCTGACACGCGTCATCATGACTGAGAGGCTCCTTGCCTTCCATCACCTTGTCTGGGTCGGCGGTTCCTGCATCAGTCTCCGCCGCAATTTGGTCACAGTCAACCAGGGGAGGGATAATAGGGGGCAAATTAACCTGCATAACGGGTTCAATCTCCCTTTTGATACCCAGAGAATCCTCGGCCGAGGAGCGCTCACTGCTGTGAGAGGAATTGGGTACAATGCAACAAAGAGGGGCTACCTGGTTTTCTTCTTCCGTCATGAGAATGGTAATCTGAGCAGAAATCAAAGGCCTATTCAAATTGCTTTGGAATTTAAAATGGGTGGATTGAAAAGCACTGTTGGGAGTCGGCTTGCGAGGAGGATTGTTGGGGGGAAGGTTCTCAGGAGAGGAAGAGAGGTTGATGGGCGAAAGCGTGGGGTTGGGACGAGGATTGACTGAGGGCCGCTTGCCACTGCCAGGGCGGTCACCTGAACGAATCCGCTTCCCTTGGCGCTTCATACCAACAGACACAGGAAAATCAAAGGAACAGAGCGTAAAACCAGAGGAATGACCCAAATGAACCCGAGGCCCGTATGTGCAGACAAATGAAGCTCGAGACCGAGAAGAAACACAGACAAAACTGATATTGCAGATAATAGACCACTTACCCCAAGCCACCGAACGAGTTCCTCTGTGGGGCGCGCAGGTAAAATTGAGGTGCTGCAAATTCAATCCCGAGCAGGCCTGAATCTTACCTCTGAAGACGGACGCGTTCTCACCTTCACACCATAACTGAAAACCAAACTTAGAACCAGAGACCAGAACACTGGAAGTGGAATAAACGAAAGGAAACGCCATGTATTTAACCCTCAACAGGCAGCTTCGAGGCTCGTCCTGCATTAATGGCGCCGGCCTGCCTCGTCTTGCAGCCATAAAAACATTCCTCCCGCGATCGATTGTGATCTGGGACTCCACGCTGCATTTCAGGTGGCAGTACCTGGGATAATTAAACTGCATGATGACCATTGAATGCCAAGATGTCACCCGGATCCGGGAGTGCATCTTCAAGCTCAGGCCTTTCCTCCTGCACCAGATTGTTGAAGTCAAGAAGTTGAGGTTCCGATAATAGATTTGCTGGTGATCCAACAAGAAGATGTCGTCCACTGTCAACTCCCAAGTTAGCTAGAAGGTCCGCAACTTTATTCCCATCTCTTCTAATGTGGGTGAAGGAGATCGCCCTGATAAAACCAATCCAACGCTCAATATGCAGTAGCCGATGTGCCATTCTCCAGCTATTGCAAATCTTGGAAGCCCTTGGGACAGAAGACTCATCGCCAAAGACATTAAAAAGCGAGGTAGAAAAACCATTATTCAAAGAACAATTAAGGTGGGGCAAATCTTAGTGGATTCAGGCAGATATGCCAAGTTAACTAAGTACTTTAGTCCTGAAATCAATCTTTCTCAATGAAGCTAATTTCTTGGAATATTAGAGGGCTTAACGGCCCCAAGAAAACCCGACTCCTCAAAAACATGTTAAAGCAAGAAAACCCTCAGGTTCTATTCTTGCAAGAGACAAAGTGCGACTCCAACATACTTGATAGACTAGCCAATAAATTCTGGCTTGGAAGTCATAATATAGCATTAGATGCAAATGGAGCCTCGGGAGGTCTCGCCATCCTATGGGATTCCAAAGCTACGGAGCTCACCAACTTTCATGCTTACAGGAACTTCCTCCAAGCAACTTTTCACATTTTAGGAACAAACCAATATGGACTCCTAACGAATGTTTATTTCCCACAGGAAAATCAACGAAAAGAAGAGATCCTAAACTCCATCTCGGCTCTTAATCAGAACAGACCACTTCCACTTTGGATCGTAGGTGGTGATTTTAACATGATTACAAGAATGGATGAAAGGAGAGGAGGCAGGGGTAGAAGCTCTCGAGATGGATCGCTCTTGAAGGACTTTATTCAAAATAACTGGCTCATCGATCTCCCTTTTAATAATGGAATCTTTACATGGAACAACAGACAAGCAGGAAGCCTCCAAATTGCATCTCGGTTAGACAGGTTTCTTCTCTCAGATAATGCCATTCATCTTGGGGGTGATTTTGTAGCCTCCATCTTGCCCTTCACTGGCTTCGATCACTGGCCCATTTCTCTTCATTGGTCCCGACCGGGGAACAATACTCGCAGACCTTTTCGCTTTGAAGCCTTCTGGTTGACTCATCCAGATTTCCATAAGTTCATTAGCACATAATGGAAAAGCTTTCATTCACCTCCAGGTTCCAAAATGTTCCAGTTTCAACAAAAACTCAAGTACCTTAAAGGCAAGATCAAATATTGGAATCAAACTACATTCGATAATATCTTTCACAGGAAAGCAAACATTGAACAAGACATGAAGCAACTACAGCAAAAGATCATCACTCTTGGCAGATCCGATGATCTTGCAGAACAAGAAAAAACCCTTGAACTGAAACTTATGGAAAAAGAAAAGCAGGAAGAAACGTTGTGGAGGCAAAAATCAAGAATTAAGTGGCTTAAAGAGGGTGAAAAAAATACCAAATTCTTTCATAACACCATAATCCAGCGCAGAATGCACAACAATATTACCCACATCCAAAATGAGCAAGGCACCAAGGTTGAAAACATGAAGATATAGAGGCTGAACTCCTAAACTACTTTAAGCAGGTGCACAAAGAACCAACCAGTGACTGTTCTCAGGCCATTCAAAATATCACAAGCAATATCCCCAAACTCATTTCAGATGAGCATAATCAGATGCTCCTCAAATATGTCGATCTTCAAGAAGTGGAAACAACAGTTAAACAACTAAAAGCCGGCAAAGCCCCAGGACCGGATGGTTTCACCTCCAACTTCTTCCACAACTTCTGGGACCTAATCAAGAATGAGGTTTGGCAGGTTGTGGAAGAGTCTCGCTCTCTTCGTTGGATGTTTCCAAGGATGAATGCTACTTTCATAGCCCTGATTCCTAAGGTGGAGAAGCCTTATAAGCCGGATAAGTTCAGACCGGTCGCTCTTTGCAACATAATTTACAAGATAGTCTCAAAAATTATAGCCACCAGACTAAAGCTTTTGATTCCTTTGATCATCTCGCCAAAACAATCTGGATATGTGGAAGGCAGGCAGATCATGGATGGGATCATCCTTACGCATGAAATAATTCACTCCTTGAAAATCTCCATGAAGCCAGGTATGCTTCTCAAACTTGATCTCTCCAAAGCTTTTGACAGCCTCAGCTGGAATTACATTGAAAAGATTCTTCTGGCTTTTGGTTTTAATGCTTCTTGGGTTCGATGGATTATGAGCCTCATAACATCCTCCTTCTTCTCAGTTCTAATTAATGGCATACCCTCCGAAACCTTTCATCCCACCCGTGGCATTAGGCAAGGCGATCCCCTCTCTCCTTTCCTCTTTATCATAATGGCGGAAGGTCTTGGGCGAAGTATCAAGCATGCTCAACAAACTGCCCGTCTCAAAGGTCTCTCCTTTCACAACTCCCCTGTTTTCACTCATCAACAATTTGTGGATGACAACATGCTCTACGGGCACCCCTCAGTCCAGGAAGCCAGGCATCTCAATTCTCTTTTAGCAGATTTTTCAGAAGCCTCAGGTGCTTCTATAAATCAGTCCAAATCTCAGATTTTCTTTTTCATACTCCCTCTGTTATTCAGTCAGCCATATTACGCATCCTAAGATTCTCCTCAGCCAAACTCCCCTCCACTTATCTGGGAGCCCCCCTCATAGCCTCCAGCCTGAAGCACTCCTCCTGGAGATCCCTCTTAGACACGCTGGAAGCTAGGCT
Organism: Pinus taeda; assembly: GCA_000404065.3. Taxonomy (NCBI): domain Eukaryota; kingdom Viridiplantae; phylum Streptophyta; class Pinopsida; order Pinales; family Pinaceae; genus Pinus; species Pinus taeda. Next base: position 183,099 of record APFE030057896.1, read on the forward strand.
CTCCTCATGGACCCATATATCTCTCAATATGGCTAACCGTCTCGTCTTGATCAAAGCCATCCTTCAAGCCATGCCCCTTTACCTTTTTTCCATTCTGACAGTTCCGAAATGGGTTCTCAAAGAACTTAAAGCTATCCAAAGGGCTTTTCTCTGGGGCAGCAGTGGACTTCATCGCAAATGGGCACTTGTCAAATGGGAAACTGCCTGTCTTCCAAAAAAGGAGGCGGCATTGGATTAAGAGATCCCACTCACAGCAATGCGGTTATGGGCGCTCGGATCTGGTGGAAATGGCTCTCGGGCCCTCTCACTCCTTGGGCTATTTTATGGACAACCAAATATGTGGGAAATTGTCCTAGAGAGGAACTCATCAGAATTTCAGAGATTTGTAATGGTTCAATTATATGGAAATCGGCAAAACTTCACAGGAACCTCATTCAGCAGCACAGTTTTTGGGATGTGAAAAGCGGTGACCAGGCCAGATTTTGGGACGACTCTTGGCAACAGTCGCCCAAACTCAGGGACCTTTTCCCACATATTGTTCCCCCAGAATAGGCTCTTCATCCCCTAATCAAGGTTGGAAACTTCTGGAGCATTACCGCCCAACAGAACTATAGAGAATGGCTCAAAGCATCTCAGATCATAGCTCACGGGACTACACAAGAACAACAAACTCTGGACACATAACTAATAAAAAGGAAAATACAGTACTCCGAGGAAAAAGACATTCTCAGATGGGGATATGAAGAAAGAGGCACCTACTCCACCAGAGAGGCTTATAATTTACTCATTAAAGACCAAATCAAGCCCTATATGCTATGGAGTAAGATATGGGACCCTTCCATTTGGCCAAAAATCTCTACCTTTCTTTGGCTCCTCTGCCATAAAAAGGTTCTTACTTGGGACAATTTGAGGAAGAGAAATTTCATTGGTCCCTCCATATTCTTCATCTGCAGAAAATAAGAGGAGACAATTGAACACCTATGGTATCACTGCCCATTGGCATACAAGCTATGGCAGAAAATAAACTTTCATTGTCAGAAAGAGGAAGGGGCGAATGGAGACATAACGGCTACAATACGCAACTGGGACCCCCACCCCTATCAAAGCAAAATATTAAATTTTCTCTGGAAGCTCATTCCAGGTTTTGTAACTTGGACCATTTGGAAAGAGAGAAACGATAGAATCTTCAAAAACCAATCCAAATCACTGGATGAGATATGGAAAATCATAAATCAAAACATTGAAGAAACCATATCTCTAAGAACTTGGTACCAGGAGGATCTCCCCACCCTCCCCCATGAACAATCAATCTGGAATAACTGGAAATTCCACAAAAAGCAAGACCAGTTAATCAAAGGAACAAGGCCTCCAAAAGGCTCCTCACTGGTGAAATGGTCACCTCCCCCAAGAGACATCTATAAACTTAATTTTGATGGTGCATCAAAGGGTAACCCAGGGAATTGAGGATTTGGAGGAACTATCAGAGACTATAAAGGAGACAACATTATAACCTTCTTGGGCTCTCATGGATGGGACACCAACAATTCTACTGAGCTAGAAGGTCTTTGGCAAGGGCTTCTAATAGCACGAGACAGGAATCTTTTCCCGCTCCTCATAGAAGGAGACTCTCAAATCCTCATTCAAATGGTCTCAAGGATCCTTCAAGGTTCCCCGTCCTCCAAGATTTATAACTAGTTATTTAAATTAGTTTTTTGTTTTATTTTATATAATTATTTTTTTATTAATACTAGTTTTATTTTTACAATAGAGTTGATATTAATGTTATTATTAGTGCAGGTTGTTTAGTCTCATACAGAAGGTTTTATCTTATTTTTTTTGTTTTTTTATTTCTATAATAAATTAATCAAATCTGATTTGAATATAAAGAATTTAATTATTTTGATTATATAATAATGATTAATTATATTGATTTATTTTATTTGTTAACTAGTTATTTAAAATAGTTTTTGTTTTATTTGTTTTATTTATTGTAATAATTTATTACACTAGTTTATTTTTACTTATTATTTTATATTTATAAATGAGTAGTATTAATATTAATTTGATATTAATGTTATTATTAATACAGGTTGTTTAGTCTCATACAAAAGTGTTTCAATTGTCTAAGGTTCTTTGTTTTTAAGTTAAATTGTGAATTAATTTTTATTTAAATTTTTAATTAACTAGTTAATTTTATTTTTTAAGAAGAGAGGGAGGTCTGCTATAGAGGTGATAGGACAAGCATATCGGGGGAAGGGTTGAGCTAGGCGAGGGTGTCTAGGATGTTAAAGTAGGAATCCAGTTGTCACTTATTTTCCATCCTTCATCTCGGTTGAGGTTGTTCGGGTGTTTACCTATTTTTATGGCTTCTCTTAGTTTTCTATGGTGATAATGATCAATTTTGGCTACTACCCTAGATTTTTCAATGCAGATGCTGAGGTTTTTGAGCAGTTATGTTTTATATCTGCGGCATGTTCCTGAATCCTAGTGTGGATAGATCGACCAGTCTCTCCAATGTATGTTTTTCCACATGAACATGGAACCATATATACTCCTTTTGTGGCATTTGGGATCGACGGGATCTTTGACAGATTTTAGGCATTTGCTTATGGTGTTCATGGGTCTGAAAGTGGTTCTAATTTTGTTCTTTTTTAAAATGTGTGCAATTTTATTTGCTGTGCCTAGTATTTAAGGTAGGTGCACCTTACCTAAATGATCATCTAGTGGTTGTTTGTTTCTAGGATTTTATGCATTTTTAAAGGCCTTGATCACTTGGTGTTTATTGTATCCATTTCTAGCGAATACATTCATAAGATGGTTCTTTTCATCTTCAAAGTGATTTTCATCTGAAATATGAACGACCCTGATTGCTAAAGTGTTGAGAACACCAATTTCTTTGGGATGGATGGTGGTGAGAGTTGGCATGTAGGTAATGCTCTGTATGGGTTTTCTTATGATATACCTGGTGTGATATGGAACCATCTTCGTTTCTTTTGATTAGGATGTCAAGAAAGGGAAGGCTATTATTTTCTTCTATTTCCATGGTAAATTTGATAGAATTGGATATGCTATTTAGGTGTTGCAAGAAGGTGTTTAAAAATAATCACATCTTTACTAAAGCCAGCCAATCCCTTCTGCAAGAACTCGTACTTACCTTGATACATTAAATAAAAAAGCTTATGGGTTGCACCTTAGTTTATCTAAACTAATCCATCCAGAACTTTGGGCCAGAATAGATGGGTGCTCAACTCTGAAAGCCCTTAAGAATGAAGAAGGCAAATGCTTAAAACTAAACCTAAAATTTGAGAAATTATATAAGATCTCAAACCCTGAGCATAAACCTCACCTGTGGAGATCGCAGATAACCTTCCCTTACGTGCTAGAATTAGCCCCACACAGATCTCAGTCATTAACTCTTTAATCTTGAGGTATGTTCATGACAATAACCCTAGCCATCCCACAGTCACTTAGATTAATACAACGCAAACCAACACAAAAGATCTGAGGATGAAAACCAATAACCAAACCAACAATCCCTCCAGCCACACTGACATTTCTCCTACGCATCACGCAGTAAACCAAAAACAACTCACGCTGCCTTCGCCAATGGGAGGTCAAAGGGTCGAAACCCGAAAGCTCATGGGGTTAGGTCTGTGGTGACCGAGGGGTGGACCCCCTTCGGGTGGGGTCCACCCAGATTTCTCGAACCTGGACGTAGCGGACTCACTGACCAGGGCCCGTGAACCAGTAGGAAAAAAAAATAAAAAAA
>APFE030057897.1:0-21728 GCA_000404065.3 Pinus taeda
AATAAAACATCAAGAGCATGCACACATTAACACAGTATGTAACCCGGGGAGAGCTTACAGCTGAAAACCCCACACTATTTGTATATTAATGATTGAGAACATGTAACATTACAATAGTCAATACTTCTCACAAGTATCCAACACTATCTCAACCTGTTACACACAATACAGCTTAGATCTGATCTCCAAATCTATTCCACTGCTTGCCTGCCTCCACTGCTCAATACCTGCTCAAGAATGGATGAGAATGGTTGAACCAAACTCGTATTTACCTCAAAATAATCATTCACACTGGGAGCCATGTGAGCAGAGGCTATAATCACTTGGTATTGGCCAATTCTCATTGGTATAACTCAATCGCATTGATTGTGCAAATCCTCATGCACAACTATAGTCACAACTATAAGCAATCTGATTCTCTAACACCTATCCCTGCTGAACTAAACATGCAATGACATGCAACTGAGTTAACTGATGTATTCTTTAGTTGCATTATGAGTTAATAATTAGTTTAACAACTCATCATTAGTCTATTTGTAGTTAGAATAATTACAACTAGTTTAACCAAGTCAAACTGAACACAAATCCATCAACTCCACAATCAACTCCACCAAACTCAACTGATTGAGTTCTAACTGAAGTCATGCATGCAACAATTTAACTGACCCACAAATAAAATGTATTTCCTTCTGACAGCTGCATGTGCCACATTTGTAGCTCAAACTGGAGTGCTCCAAGAGAATAAGATAAAGTTTATAGTCTAAATATTATTATAAGCTAATAATATTTGACTGCTCTATAATTAGACTTGACAGTGTCACCACTGTTGTCTAAAAATAGAAGTCTATCTATTTTTTCCAACTTGACCAATCATCCATAAACAGTATCCTGCAACTCATAGACATGATCCATATGTCTAAAAATAGACATAGTCTAAAAATAGACTTGGCGCCATAATTGGCTTGCGGGCCCACTTAGAGAAGGCAACTCTTTTCACTAAGCTCCATCATCTTGTTGCAATCTCAACAAATTTGTCCTCTTCTTCTTTGATGGCATTCTCATCTACAGCCTAACTTGGGAAAAACATATTTAGCATGTAGACCTGATCTTACAACTACTATGGAACCACAAATTATTTGTCAAATTGTCCAAGTGATCTTTTCGCGTGGAAGAAGTAGATTATTTGGGACAAATTGTGGGTCGTGAAGGTGTCAAGGTTGATCCCAAAAAGATACAAGCAATGCAATATTGGCCCCAACCAAAAACCTTGAAGAGTTTGAGTGGATTCTTGGGTCTAAATGGCTACTATTGCAAATTTGTCTACAATTATGGTAGAATTGCTAGACCCTCACTAACCTTCTCAAGAAAAAATCATTCCTCTGGAATGATGCAGCACAACAGGTGTTTGTGGCTCTCAAATAGGGAATTTGTTCCACTCCAGTATTTGCACTACTGAACTTCACCAAATCTTTTGTGATTGAATGTGATGCTTCTGGTACTGGTATTGTTGCTATCCTAATGCAGGAAAGTCGACCCTTGGCTTTCACCAACCAACAACTAAGTGGGAAACATCTAGGTCAATCTACCTATGAGAAACAGATGATGGCCATCTTAATTACAGTAGATACCTGGAGACCATACTTATTGGGCCAATGTTTCCAAATCCGCACAAACCATCAAAGCCTCAAATATTTTTTGGAGCAACATCTATCCTTGCCATTGCAAAATAAATGGCTGGCCAAAATGTTGGGATATGATTATGAGATAATTTACAAGAAAGGGAATGACAATCTAGTAGTTTATGCTTTATCGTGTCAATTTGAGGATGAAAGCACCCTGCTATCAATCTCTCTTCCTATACCAGATTGGATTGAAGAAGCCCGCAAGGAATGGTTTTCACACCCCTATCTCTCCCAACTTATTAATAACTTAAGAGCAAATACTAATTCCTCATTCAACTACTCTTGGAAGGATGAGATTCTTCACTACAAGGATCAAGTAGTTATTGCCGATGTCCACCCTCAAAACCTTCATTTTGGAAGAATTGCACTTATCTCCCACTGCATGGCATGCACGTTTTCAGAAGACTTATGCTTGCACTCATTGTTCTTTCTTTTGGACAAGCATGAGAAATGACATTCTTACTTTTGTAGCTAAATGTGATGTGTGTCAATGCCAAAAAGGAGAAACAGTCAGGTTATCAGGAACCTTACAACCATTGCCACTCCATGCCTCCATCTAGACGGATGTTTCCATGGATTTCATTACTGGTCTCCCAAATTCAGGAAACAAATCCACCATCATGGTGGTTATGGACAGACTCTAAATATTCTCATTTTTGCACTCTACCACACCCATTTACCCCCACCTTGGTGGCTCAATCTTTGTTGGGCATGGAATCCCCCCACAACATGTTTTGGGTCTCAAAGCCCAAGTTTTAAGTAATATTATTTCAAAGCCCCATGAATTGCGAACGCAGAATGTATGTTAGAGTCATAGGGTTGTCCACCCTAACTTTTAATGTAATGTCGGCCTACCCATGGTCCGCGGACCATGGGATTGTATAAATAGAGTGAGGCTCTAAGTTGTAAATATATCATACAATGATAGGATCTAATGGATAGAATGAGATAATGAGGCATAGAAGAAGAGTCTAAGTGCGTCTTGGGTCATAGTAGTACGAACAGGCTCTGCAGCTGAGTGCACAGAGGCCTAGTAAAGTCTGCAGATGAGTGCACAGATCCCTACAGCTGAGTGTGCAGGATAGAGTTGAATCTGTAACCGGAGAAAAGATTAATAAAGAAAGTTTTTGTTACAAATTTTGTGCATTTGTTCTTAATTATTACATGTTTTATCTCATTTGCAATTATACAATTTATTTACTGCGCACACTTGTATGAATTGTGAATATTGTTAAGTATAATTGAAAGCAAACAAATAAGCTAAGTTAATCAACTAATATTTGGCTACTAGTAAGGACTTGAGTAATAACACTATTTGGCCCCCAAGTAGGGATGCGTGAAGGAAGCATCTGAGGGTGAGAGATACGAGTAAGCACGTGTAGCGACGTGCACGCAAGGTCAAATTGCAGACCACTTGAAACCATCAAACATCTCCAGGGTGCAGAAACCTAGTTCTAGCACCCTCCCATACTACTTCGGGTGAGACCTCAATCCACGCTCTGCGGACTATTGCCAAAAGGGCCAGTAGTACCGGGATTTGTTTGGCTAGATCACCTTTGAACCTAGGTTAGGCCCCAACAAGCCAACAAATGGTTTCTTTGTCAGGACCAGGATCTATATAAAGGATGTCTGATGTCGTGTCACTGGAATCCAACAAACAAAGAAATTCAAGGGTGGATGGACAGAAATATTCACAAGTTCACGGTACGGGAAAATAGGAATCTGTGAGTATCAAAGGAACAGTGGTTAGAGCGCTACTTATATATAGAAATCCATGAAATTTTCTTCACATCCTTCCCCTCTGAGTTGTACGGGTGGATCACGAAGCTAGAAGACAGTCAGGGAAGGTGTAGGCTTGATAAACCAATTATGTGGACTCTAGAATTGGTGCGCAGACTAGAAATATTGGAAGATAATATCATGCGTGCTATGGATCATTGGCTCGATCAAATTATAGGAGGGTTTATCATCGAGTTTGCAGTAGATATGATCATTAGCTACAGCAAGGCAGAATATTTCTTCCTCAAGGGACCGCGAGGTAAGTACATTAAATCATTAAACACTTGGATTAAAATGCTATTATGTGAAAAGCGGGTTATGAAAATAAATTGATGTTTGGGACTACGCGAAGGAGGATTTATAGAAATCAAGATAGCACAGAGATAGAAAATAGCCCCTTGATTTCACTGCAATGGGAAAGTGAGGAAGAGCTCACAAAAGTTTCTCTGAGAAGCACAATCAATCTGATAAGGCAATGAATTTTGCGCATACCACCCCCATCTACACCACCACTAGTTTCACCATCATCACCCCCATCTCCACCCACACCACCTCTACCACCACCACAGTTCAATATGGAAAACGTGATAAAATTTCTGGTATTCAGAGGTGTAGGGAATGAAGATCCGAACCAATTTTGGTTCCTAGTAAAGGCTATATGGGAAGCACAAGGAGTCGTGGATGACAATATAAGGAAGGCAACGTTGGTAAGAGCATTGCAGTATTGTGCACTAACATGGTACATTAAGCATTCTAATGACCATCCAAATGCGAGGATCACAGATATCCAAGCCACGCTGAATAGGGAATTTAGCAGGCCAAAATCGAAGACATAATCAATTATCAGGTTTAAGAAAATCGAGATGCTTCCAAGTGAGACCGCATGGGATCTAGACTAGAGACTGAAGAGTATGATTCATGAAGCCAACATGACCTTGACAGATGTACAACACCATGCATGGTTTGCAGCATCACTAACGTTGTCACAGAAAAATCTATCCACCCAGGCCAAAGCTTTGGAGATTACAATGAGACTACACGAGACCCCAATAGAAGATCCTAGTCTGGGAGTCCAACAAATCCACGTGCAACTGCGAAATTTGTGTTTGGAAATGTAGAGTTTGAAACAAGATAGGACAACTCAGCTAGAGGTGCGTGAGGAGGTATGGTGCCTAAAATGCAAAGGCTAGGGGCATAATAAGGACCACTATCCAGTTTTCGCAAATTACTTAGAGGGAGGAGGGTTGATACCATTAAGACCAAGCACAAGCAGGATCAAACACAGCGCATGCATTATGGTGCGCGATTTTTCATATAGGAGGAAAACACCCTACATATAACTATCACCTATTATAGAAGTATACGCACATGTCCCAGCAATTGTTCTGTAATTTATGCAGGTCGGTAGGCCATGATGAGTGCACCTACAAAAGTTACGAGCTAATGATGGATTGGACTCCTACCTATAGGGTACAGACCGAAACACGAGCCCTCAATCCAAATGCAGGGATGGCACATGCTAGATTTCAGGGGCGCGGACAAGGTCGAGGTGGAATGGGACCAGGAAAGGGTCGCGGACAACTAATTTTTTACAATTACAGAGGGCCAGGGCACTATGCCCGCGATTATACAAATATGAAAAGAGCATCATGTTTGTATTGTACCCAATTTGATCATGAGACAGAGGACTACCCTACACTAATAGTGAGGTTGCGCAATAAAGGAGTACTCCAGCCTTCCTAACTCAGAACCTACAAATGGTGAGGTTTGAGCTGCGCAAAGAGGACCCAAATGTAAACATAGTGCTTCGAAGTGGTATCAAAATAGGAGATGACAAAGTTAAGCAGCTAGAAAAATTGTGTGGGTTCACAAGGCTCCTACAAAGTAACCTAAATTTGATTTGGAGCACGTGAAGGAGACACTCATGGAATCTAAGAAGAGCTTTACATAGGCCTCCACTTCAGGTAGTAAGGATCAACTAGAACCGGGGATGGATCCTTCAATGCTCACTACCTTTCTGCAAACATGCATGAAACTATTGTGTGATAGCAAGGCTATAAAAGGACTGCAAGAACTTATCACTAGATGCATTGGGTCAAGAGAACCACGCATAGTCTGGAAACTTGGAAAGCATGCATTGCGAATAGGAAGGGAAATGAGATTGAATATACAAATCGGAGAGTATGAAATGGATCAAGTAATTATGGATCTCAGATCGAACATGAATGTACTAACAAAGAAAACATGGGAATGCATGGGTAGACCCACGTTACAATGGTCTCCTATTCAATTGCGAATGGTGAACCAGCAAAAGATCCTACCGATGGAAAGATTGCAGGCGATAACAGTAGACATCGAAGATGCGAGCACGCTCGTAGATTTCAAAGTGATAGAGATTGTCAATGATAGCAATCCCTATCCCATGCTACTAGGGATAGATTGGGCCACTGATATGAACAAAGTAATAAATCTAAAGAAGCACAAAAGGATTTTTGAGAAAAATTCACTATGCGTAGTGTTACCTTTATAACTTGTGGAAGGAGCGTGCTACGTAGAACCAGTACGTGACGATGATAGTGATGACAATCTCGACTATATCTACAAGATAACCGCTTGAGAGTAGGATTGGGTGAATCCAACAGCAAATGTAGGATTTCATGGGAGTGCGAAAGCTCCTGCACTTCGGATTCAGATGAAGAAATAGAACGATGGCAGAGCCAGTTACACGAGGTAACCACACTCAATTGCAACATGATGGTAATATCACACTGCATGACAACATAGATAAGGGATCTACCTATGTATGATGGGTTGACAGTGGTGGATGAATTCTTGAACAAATTTTAGAGTGAAGTACCAGAACAGCAGTGTTCTAATGCCTTGAAATGGGCATTGTGCGCTATGCCCACAAGGTGGTGGGGTACACATCAGAGAAGCTTTGAGGATTGGCACAGATGCAAAAGGATGATGTGCCTATGATTTAGGAAACTGCAAATGTGGCTAGCAAACAAGTATGATCGACAGGATGATCCATGTACACACCTCGCGAAATGGACCAAGGTCTACGGGGAAGAGCCACAACCTGAATGGGTGCATTTGTTTTGTCATACCCTAGATGTCATACCCATGAATTGGTATATTGAGACAGAGCTCTGTTATCACTCACGTTTTCCCAAAAGTTGTAAGAAAGGGAAAGGAGGCTGAGGTAACCACAAACCAATCTTTTAGATACATATTCTAGCCAATTTGCATCTAGAGAGGGCTCTCTCCTCAAGTTTTAGCTTTGTTTTTTAAAGATATTAGGCTAGTTGTGAAGTTTAGGAGTTTGTTTGAATTTGGGTGGTGATATTCAATAGCAAAGGGATAAGGCTCAGTAGTTTAGGCCATTGGGCTAATAGAGTCAAGTAAGATGGCTTTACTGGACTTGGTTTCTTAACAAATGATGGTTTTATAGAGCAAGACAGTCAAACAAAGAAACAAACAACGATTTTGAGATATATGGAATGATTTCAAAATGGGTGAAGAGCAGTTAAGAATCCTTCAAATTATTTGAAAAAATGGAACTAGAATTGATTACAAGTAAACAGCAATTAAGTATTTTTTAAATAATAATCAAAGTGACAGAACTAGAAAATAGGAGCAAATAATATTTCACTGTTTATTCTAATTCAAAAGAAAACATAGAAAATGATAACTTGTGAAGACATAGTGCAATCAAGCATATTCTGAATTACTCTTTTTTGTTTATCATTCAGATGTGAATAGAGATGATATAAGAAACTAGGAAAACTTTAAAGCACAAGGGATAGATGACTTATTGATCCAGTGTTTGATTCAAGAAATCTGTAAAAAGTCCTTTGTCTTAATTCTTTATCCAGTAAGCCATACGAAAATTTGATCCAATCAACACTTTATTCCAAAAAACCAGTATTACAGCAATGTATATGAATCCACCCTCAATACTCCAATTGAGGGAGTATTTATACAAAATATTTTACACAAAATATCTCATAACATATTGAGATATATTCTAGTGATGGAAAATCATTTTTTACAAGAAAATAGAGACAACTAGTCTTGAAGATAGGAGAAAAGCAAACAGATGTTGTGTTGTTCCTATTTGTGCTGAGTGTGCTGGAGGCAGGTCCTTTTATTTGGCTTGCTGATGTCTTCTTTAGTACTTTCGTGTTTGCTGCCCTATTTGACTGATACTCTTTACTTGCTCTAATACACTTCAACCTATTTTGATCCCTTTCACTTTTGTTCATCTTACTATGGTAGATGGCCCAAAATTTACCTTTTACTAAGGATAAATTTACAAAATTTCTAACATGTCTTCCCACCATTTTTGCTCTGGAAATTTGTGCTTTTGAAGTTTGCTTAGTGTTTCATCAGTCTCTGTATATCTGAAAAAGTTAGGTTGGATGGTGAATAAGTTCTTTACCTCATGTTCAATATAAAATAAGTTCTCTAAGCTGTCATAGAGAACTCGGCCTGTGGGGAGTGCTTTTACTCTTGATGCACTGGTTGATGAGCTAGCTTGATTTCCAACATACTTATTCAATTTATCTACATAATCAATATGTTTCATTAATTTGTCATTAATGACCAAAGGACTTGGTAGCCCTTTGCTCTACAAAATTATGAACTTCTCCATAAAAGAATTGATTTCCACTTGCATATCTTGGCACCTTCTCTCTAAGTTTTGCATCAAAGTTCTCTTGGTTAGAACCCTTTTGATTTCCAAAATGGTGTCTGTTCTGTCAGAGATGCCAAGTTCTTCCAGTTTTTCTCTGTTTCTGTTATTCAAAAAATGTATAAGCCGATTGGCTTCATCTAGCATTTTTTCTAGCTGTGCTCTTGTCTGCTGAATTGCTCCATGGGTTGTTTTTACTAAGTCGATCTGCTCATAAATCACTTGGATAGATGGCCACAAATCATTTATAGACTGAATGATGTTATCCCAAAGTATTTTCTTGATATCTACTAAGGGCTTATCAAAAGTGAGCTCTTGTTCCAATGTTTTCACTTTACTTTCTAAGGCTTTAATCTCCCTAGTTTTTTCCACAACATTTATTTTGGACATATCATAATTTCTCTCTGCCTTAGCCAATTGCTCTTTTACCTGTTTCAACTTTGTAACTTGTAATCTCATTTCTTCCATGGATTTTATTAATTCTTTTGTGCTTAAATTAGTACTGTTGCCTAGTGTTGTACCTGTTGTTGATGTACTTGTTGCAATTGTATCTGTAATTACCTCTGTTGTGACTGTTGGGACATTTGGAGCTAATGTTGTTCCAAGTGTAGAGGGGATTGCAGTTGAGACTATGGGGATTACCTCAGGAGGCTGAGAGGTCGACTCTCCCTGCTTTTCCTTTAGTGCTTTTTGTAATGCCTGCTTTGTATCATTCAATCTTTCATTAAGTTTCAAGAGCAGGTCCATCATATCTTCTTCAGATTTCTGTTGTATAACTTCTACAATTTGTGGATGCCTTGAAGGAGGTAGCTTCAGCTATTTCCTCAGGGCAGTAATGTCCTCTTCTTTTTTCTTCATTAGTGCATTTATGCCTTTAGCATCTTTGGGATCATGTCCCAATCCAATGATGATCTCTTCTAATGATTTGATTATGTTATCCTTGGCCAGAGAAGAAGCTTTCTCCAAATTTAATTGAGCAGTTGTATTGTCCAAGGAATTTTGTAACTTGTGGGCCAGCATTGCTTTATCAGTCAGTGTGGAATAAGCCATTTCCCCAGTTTGCTTATGAAGCTCAATTTGGCCCATAGGATGAATATCTTTCGCTAAGACCTTCAAGTTTGTTCTGATGTAATCTACTGCTGACTGGGGTTGTTGTACCTTTGGCTTAAAGTAACTCATTAACATTTTGCCTTCTTTAATGTCATAAGCTGACATTAATCTCTATTGGTTTGTGGGGGCCATTTTCAAATTCTCACTGTAAATTTGAAGTCTTACAGGATCATTTCTAGCTTTTATCTCTGTGAAGGTCTTCTTGATGTCTAAGGCATGTTTGCTTTGTGGCCTGAGGGATGACACTTTTGTACTGTGTTGTCTTTCTAACTCTTGCATCTATGAGCTAGCAGATGTTCCTCCCACTGTAAAAGTTTTTTGGCTAGCTCTTTCTTCTCTCTGGCTGTCTACAGTTTCTTCAATTATTTCCTCTTCTGACAGAGGGTTCATTCTTTGCCTTTTTTCTCCATGCTCTTCTGTGGGTCCACTGATAGGTGTGGTGCCTTCTCTGTCTCTCTTTTTATTTCTTTCCTCATTTAGAGGAGTTTGCAATGTTGGACTTTCTGCTACTTTAGTTTGGATTGGAGGAATTTTCACTTGACTCTGTTCTTTGGAAATTCCAGGTTGATTTGTCATTGTAGGCTACTCTATGGTCTCTATTTCTTTTCCTTTGGAAGTTCCTGTAGCTGTTATGTTGGCTTCCTGTGGAGGCTACTGATAAGTTCCTACTGAGGATGTGCCAATTTCTGATCTTTGAGGCAGCTTGAATGATACCTGTCCAAAAGAGTCCAAGTCAAGGGTCTTTTCAAAATATCTCATAGAATTTTCCGTTTTTTCCTACTCACTAATATCTTCTATTAGGGTCCCTTCTACCCATTCATCCAAGTTTACAAAATTCTAAATCTCTGGGATCCTATGGTGGATATAGGGGGATAACCTGTTCTTTGTTCTTCTATCACATATGAAACTGTTAGGGTCATATGGCACCCACCAAAAACTTTTTCTTAATTTAAGGCAGTCTTCTAAAATCTTTTTCAGCTTCTTGCCATGTATCTCTAGAATTGATGACAAAAGATCCTAGCTGGTTCTTTATTCTAAACTAGGCCTTCTTCTTTGCAGCACAAAAATAGACTAAATCTGCATTGATGATCTATCTGAAATACTCTAGTGTAAATAATCTCATGGGCACATATTTAGGTAACTTGAAAGGGCAAAGTTCACACCCATACATTCTGATTTCTGTGTGATTTTTGTACAGGTACCAGTCACCTATCCTATACTTCTTAGAGCGCTGGAGAATTTTCTTCATGTCACCACTGATCCTAGGAGTGGAGACTCCTATTAACAGAGTGGTTGCTGGATGTACAAATAAGTCAATGAATTCATTATAGGTGTAGGGAGACTCTTGGGTTTTATGAAAGATTGAACTCCAAAATATCACAGACCTTCGATTTCCTTTTGAGTCCGATTTCCTGATGGGGAAAGGAAAGTTGTTTGGTTGATGATATAACAAAAGATGGTATATAAAAGAGGTGTATTTCAAAACTCCTTTTCTTTCCAAATTCATGAATTGATCATGGATTTTATTGGAAATGAAAGTGGCATAGTCATATCTGACAGCAGGGGGTTGTCTTGGAGTGAAGATTGATAATAACACTAGGGTAATATCATCAAAAAATTCCCTGGAATTAAATCCCATGATCAGGGATATCATGTCAACAATGAGTCTACCAGTTTCAGTGAAACAAGTCTGCAGATATGGAGGTGGACCCTTGGGCTGGTAGTTTGGTAACATGAAGACTTGAGCAATGTGGTTTATTTTTTATTGAGATAACTGAGGGGCTTTTTCAAGTAGATATCCCAAGGAAAGAGGAGCAAGGGGCTGAGTGGAGTGGAACTGTATCATTTCATTGATAGATTTGGCAGTTATGGGAAAAAGGACAGTTTGGGATGGGGACATAACTTCTCTATGGACAGGGTCATAGTTGGCACAGCAATGATGAATTATCTCTGCATAAACATGGACTGAAGGGAGGAAATACATGGGAAGGTTGGATTCCCACAGTCCAAAAATGTCAGACTTATTCAAATGACTATCTCTGATTTGGCAGAAGATTTTGAAATGGTTACTATCACCAGATAAATCTTTTATTTGAAAGTATTTGTCAGCCAAGGGTAGATAATCTAAGTCTTTATGGGGTGCATTCATGGGTGCAACATTCAGGGCTATAGGGGCTTCCATATTTGGTTCTTGTGTATTCAAATTGGATTTCGAGATTTCTGTGGGAAAACAAACTAAACAACAGGTTTGGGGTCTTTTATGGGAACTACAAACTATTTTTAACTTGTTTGGCCTTTTCTGGTAAAATTCTCAATAGAACACCGAAATTGCAGGGTTGCAAGGTAAACTAGATAAATACCTGTTTTAAAGAGGAAAATCGTACAATGGTAGGTTGGTTGACAGGCTGTGAGCTCGTTGCTGTAGTCTTTTTGGTTAGGTGGCAGTTGGGAAACTGGAACAGTGGACTCGGTCATTAATTTTGCATGGGAGCTTGGGACGCAGAAAACTACAGCGAAAATGACATTTTATTGTTTATTTAATGAATTTCAGGTTAGAGGGTCTTTTTGCATTTATTGGGCAGATGACGTAAGCGTGATGTGATGCTTTGTCGTTATGCAGAGGGTGGTAAGCGGTTTTCATCGCACCGCTTTTGGAGTCAAGTGGTATCGGGCAGAGGGTAAGCAATCACATCGGCTGGATGACGCATGGCAGGAGTACGGGGGAAAAACTGCCTGGTGATCGCGAGTTAAAGCGTAATCACTAGGGGGGGCGCGATATCGTCGTCAGCCTTCAAATGAAAGTGGATTGATCGAACAATGGACAGGCGTGGGATATGGCGTGGATTTAATACAGCAGGCCCGACATAATAAACAAAGTTTTAATTGTGTTGGGGGCATTTTGATTGGTCGAGGGGATGGTTATTAATTAACCCAAATGGTTAATTAATCCCATATTTTGGTGAAGTGAGGAAGGTTATTAATAAATTCTAGATAAATTTATTAATCCCTATTTAATAGTGTTTATGGTTATATTTAACCAAGGCGGGGATACATAATATTTTGGGGATTTATATGTAATTACGTAATACGGTGTTGTGGCCACCAACAACCCCCCTCCTTATTTAGTATTATTGTTAATACTAAATAAGGGGGGACCCTTAGTTATTAAATTCAAAAAAGTTAAAGTAGCATTTACATTTCTTTTTGCAAAAAAAGTTACCATCATAAGCTTAGGAAGCCCCCTTGGAAACTCTTAGAATCTAAGTTTATGATAAGGTAAAAATTATTTTATCAAGGGAAATCACATCGCAAGAAAATAGTGGGATGCCACCTCACAAACACAATCCCAATATTCGTGAGATAACGATAACAACCAAATATCGCATCGCATTCAGCATAACTTACTTAAAACACTTCAAGAAATCTGCCAATGTGCGATGCCGCCGATCTACAAGATTGCAATATTGCGACATTGTGATTTTACGATTTTGCGATTTTGTGATCTACGATGTTGCGGTAGAAAATAGCAAAATCGCTCCATCGCAAATCTTTCGGGCTCGTTATTCAAGAAAATTAGTTTCCCTAAGCTGACACATGGTTATGTGCTTTAAATGCTAATAAAAGAGTTAGATGTCAGTTATTAATAGAATATGGGTGCATGCTCTTCAAAGAACATTTCACGTAAGGTGGTATATTTGGTATGTTTGCGGCATTTAAAACTTTCCCATCACCCTTCCTTGTCATTCAATTTCACCTCACTTGTGAATTGCAAGCACGGAGAGCAGAGGACTATACAAAACAATACGCAGGTTGAAATGGGAAAGAAAAGAAAAGCCCCGAGCTTCGAAGAAGAGAAAATGGAACCTTTGTATACAGACACGGCTTGCAATAGAGACGTGGGAATAGCTACGTGAGAAGGAATGTATAACATACTTGAAGAGGAGAATCCCAGAGTAATGGAGGTTACAGCTGTCGCAGGCTCACAAAGCTCTTCTGAGGCATCCCTCAAAGAGCCAGCTTGCTCATTCTTACACCGGATAGGAGCAAGGCCAAGAACTCCCATACACGGACATGGTCAAATGGATATTGGATAACGTAGAAATAAAAAATAGACAGTTCAAGGTTCATGGTCAAGGACTCATTGGTTCATTCGCTGCACAGGATTTAAATCTTATGTATCATCTACCAAAGCCACAGGTAATATACAATAGATAGTTTACAGAGAAATTTGTAAAAGAAAATCCAGACCTGGAAGAAACTACCAAAGATTGGTCTAGGATAGATGAGCCACTGAAGAAAGACAAACATGGTATGTACAGTACTAGTTCCCTTACCTCTCCATACTGCTTTGTTGCTGCCATGCTCTATAGAATATTTGGAATGCCAGATATTAACAAGTTCTCATGGAGTGGCTTCCATTATTGGATGCCACCACAAATGCCACCATTGTAGATTGGGTCAGAATTTTGTCTAATAACCTGGCCACAGCAATTGGCAATTACCGGTCCAAAAGAGCTACGGCTCAGAGGATCTATCCTCCTTTTTACCTTTCTGCATATATAATGGATGCAATATGTTATATTTCTAAGTTTCCTGTTATGGGTTGGAAGTGGACAACACAAGAACTTCTACCCATTCATGTATATCACAAAGAATTATGGGACTCTCAGTTCGTCCCATACTTTTACCAAATTTGTCATGGAGTTATGTTGCCCTTGTATAGAATTTTGTATGATAAAGACCCTCTGAGATGCTCGCCTGAAGCATAAGTAGACATCCTCACTCTCGCAAGATGGTTCGGGGAAGAAATGTTTACTTATGTCAAGGTTTTTGGAAGTTATGTACCCCCTCATGTCCTGCCTTTATATATCCCTGATAAACTCTTAGCCCGAGAGATCGCCTACCAAACCTGTGGAGAAGGAGGCCTAACTAAAGAATTAAAAGACAAAAAGAAGGCTATATGGCCACAATTTCCTATAGCCTGTGGGGCCTTCTCACTATTTAATGTAGGTCACACCTTTGCAGAAGTAAAGAATATCACGTGCTTACAGGTCTTCAAATTCACAGCAAGGCCATTTGACCCTTATGAGGTCACCCACAATTTTACAACAGCAGTCAAGATAAAGGTATTCTTCGGAGAAAAAGATTTATTTGATGATTTATTTCAGTAGAAAAACACATTGGAAGAAATTTTGCACACAACCCAACTACAGCTACCCCCAGAAGAATTTCAAAGGTTCAAAACATACAAGGAAAGAAGGCTGGCCAGTATTCCCTTGGAAAAGCTATGCCTAAAACCCTCAAGAGGACTAACTCCAAGTGTTAGCCTCAGTGGAAGTTCAAGTACCAACGGATCTAAGTCCAAATCTGAAAAAGAAGTATCTGAACACTCTAAAAGATTTGGAAATGAACTAGATAAGAACAAAGGGTCAACGAATGATACTACCCAGTCAAAAGAACTTCTACATCAGCAGGTTATTGCCTCCCCGCAAAGAAATCATGCCCCTCTCGTCATCCAAGCACCACTAGTCACAGCTGAATTAGACAAAGAATGGGAAACCTTCAATGACTTGATCAATCTTGAAGGACAAACCATGAAGACAAATGTCAGCGATGTACAGATAATAAAAGAAGTAGTCAGGGGAACAGTTAGCGAAGCCTCGGATGTGGATCATATTCCTATTTCTCCATCCTCTGAGCTTGTACTAAAAGTAGAAGAAATTCCTCCCCTAGATGTATTTTATAGCCCATAGCATAAAGCAGTAGTAAGAAAACAGAGAAAGAAAAGGAAATTGGAAAGCATTCTCTCTCAAAACATGGAACAATTAGACGTCTTGTGGAAAGATCCCACAAGCAATCCCACTGAAAATCTCACCAAACTATCTCAGATCGCAGGAGCATACGCCTCCGCTACTATCAACAAAGCATCTGAGGTACAACAACTGCTAAAAGAAAGGGAAGAGCAGATACAAGTACTGCAACAACAATTGCAACAAGCCCATGCCAATAACGAAGCACAGAAACAGCTTGAAAATTTGCAACAAGACTTCCAGCAGATGCAGTTAAGCTATCAGAAAAGTTTGGATGAGAAAGGAAAACAGTTATAGAATTTGAGAGAGATGCACAAGGACGACCCTAAGCTCAAAGAATTCATCACAGAGTCCATTTCCATGAATGAGCAATTACTACAGTAGCAAGAAGCATTGGGCCAAAAGGTATCACAGTGGAGTCATTATTGTGAAATTAGTGATAAAACCACTAATCAAGTGGTAGACTTGCGGAGTGACTACGATCTGATTGATAAACGAGTGACTGAATATTTGGCATGGCAAGAGACGGATGAGGGTAAAAGAGCAGGTGCACCAAGAATTAATGAAAATCACAAGGAAATGCTCTTTAACAAATGGGATGAGCAAATCAGAGGGGCAGAACAGGTAGCAGAAGGAGCAGCCACGGCGACCAACAGACTTATTGATTGTGTAAATGAAAATTTACACAGGGAAAATTTGATCGTAGAGACCACTCTGGGGTACTTACCAAACGCTCAACAGCTAGAAGCAAATTGGAAACAGAGAGTTCAAGAAAAGGCTAAAGTAATCCAAAGACTAAGTAAGTTAAACTGGGATTGTTACTGGACATACTTGGTAAAGCCACATAGCCAATGGATGATTGTTAAGTGAATTATAAATGCAACTGAAAAAATGGCGCCAGCTCTCATAGATTATGTTTTCTCAGCCCAGTTGAAAGCGGAAGTCAACCACCCAACTCGCCTTAAACAGATGTTGCATACATGTGATTTCAAAGATCAAGCACATAAATAATTTAATTTTAGTTTTAATTTCGTTTTAGTTTCCTGAAAAAAGGACGGTCATTTAAACCGCATCCTTTATTTTTTTAATAATTTATTTTTAGAATTAGTCAGTAGTATTTAAACTCTTCTCATGCATTTAGAGAAGGGTCCAGAAATTTATCAAAAAATTGTCCTCAGAACATGCACTTTTGCGCCCTCAGAGGAGGTTTTGGTGAATGAATGGAACAGGGTTTATTTGATATTTGCATTTGATATCTGCTACTGATGTTGCACTTCTGTACTCTTAGTAGATATTAAATCAAGGAGAGATAAATCAATTGTCGCTTGAAGCTCATGAGTAGGAATAGTTATAAATGGTACTTTTATCTCTTAACCATTTCTGCTTATGCGTTAAAGTGATATTCAGTTTTCAGTTATTTATATATTACATCATGGATGTCTGAGTTATCATTTGGCACTTTCGTATGGTGATAAC
Organism: Pinus taeda; assembly: GCA_000404065.3. Taxonomy (NCBI): domain Eukaryota; kingdom Viridiplantae; phylum Streptophyta; class Pinopsida; order Pinales; family Pinaceae; genus Pinus; species Pinus taeda. The sequence goes on from APFE030057897.1 coordinate 16,554, forward strand.
TATTTGTTTATGTTTAGTGTATGAATAGCTCATTTATGCGATAAGTTTTAACAGTTGTTTCGTCTAACTTCTTATATGAAGTAGCTCATCTTTATCGAATTCTTTTCTTATGATATCTAAATGATCTTTATTACCAGTTATTTTTTGAAATCTTCTTAGATCACATAGAAGAAATATCACACCCCGGGTTAGCATAAATTTCAATGTTTTTCTGTTTATTAGAATACAATAGCATAGCATTAGATTAGATAGAAGTATTCCATTTAGAACAGAAACACCCATCTTTCACACACACAGAATTGGGAAACTGGTCTCATATCCCCAGTTAGACCTGCTATACCAAACGGATAAGGAGCTACCAACCAAGGTCCGGACCGGGTGGGTATCCCCCTTGTTGTCGACCCGATTTTCGGGGCCTTCAACATACGGGAAGGGTTAAAATTTATTTTGGAGTTTATATAATAAATATGTTAATAGTTAACATGAAGTAAAATGAAAACAAGCACTAAGTAAATGTTAAAGATTTGCATTAAACTTAAGCTAAAGTGGGAAAATGGGTTTTCAGGTGATATTATGCATTTTCCTAATTAAAATAGGATTTTCACTTAGGTAAACTTTATGAAATGAAATGAATGACTACTGGATGATTTTGAGTACTTAGGCTTTTAGGTCATTGGGCCGAGGGTCCGGTCCCTCCAGAAGTTAGAGAAATGCTCTGAGCCCCTTTGATTTTCAAAGACCTTAATGCTTAGGGGAAATTAGTGAAGCCTTTAGGGAAAAATGTGAATGGAAGTTAATTATTTGACCTTGTTTTGCTTGAACTGCATCAAGTGCAATGTCTGTCTTGCACTAGTGATAAAAGTAAAGATCAACACATTTAGAGACATAATTCATCACAAGTAATTCTGCAACACTAGCCAGGTTGCGATGCATACTGACTTATACACTAGCCAGGTGTGATGCATACTAATAAGGCCTTCTGTAGGGTGCGATGAGCAAGGATGGACAAATGTCTGAGACAGTTTATTAAGTGGATGCTCAGGGAATCTTCTAGAAACTTCTCCTATGACACTTGTCTCTCTGAATTCTCCCAGGGATGAGTAAGAGATCCAAGAAATCTCCAAGTGGAACCAAATGCAACAAGTGGAATAACACTAATCAAAACCCCAGAGATGACTCACACCCACACATGTATAAATGGATCCCTCATCTAAGAGATCCAGAGGCTGGAATATTGTGAATTGCAAGGAAGTGTTGATAGTTTGTGTTTGAGATAAGAGAATTTTATTGTTGGTGTGATTTTCTATTTCATGAGGTGAAGAAGGCTTGATGCTGGGAGGACGATGTTGGATCAAACAACTAGGTTGTAAATCTCCCTTCTATTTAATAAAGTTCTTCAAGTTTTCTTCCATATAATTGTGCACTTATGAATGTTATTGTTTGTGAATGCCAATGTATGTTCATTATATATCTGATTTTGTAGTGTTTATGTTACAATAGATCAAGATGCTTTGATGGTTCTTTGCTACTATGTTTCTACAGGTACTCTTCAAGCGGGATAAGTACGGAGAGGAGTTGTGAGCTCTGTCAAGGGGGAGAAAGATCGAGAAAAGGATGAAGAGAAAGTTCCAGGTTGTTCCTCTCATCCTTTTCTTATCTATTGTGCATAGAAGAAATCATTGAATTACTTTGAACTATTGTTTCTAGGGTAGCTACCAAACCTAGAGGGCTAGGCGATTGAAAAGACACTAGCTCTCCTAAAAACAAAATGGCGACTCTGCTAGGGATCGAATAGATGTTTTCCAGTTGTTTTTGTTTATTTTATAAACTATAGACAAAGCCTGAAGTCAGTCAGGTAGCCTTCGAACTGCTCTTGCTCTACAATTGCATAGTAGATAAACGTTGCTTCAGTCAATCTCTGGTCTAGTTTATGAATTGAACATTTGACTTACAACCATTCTAGATCCCCTTTTGGTAGCTCAGTAACCTCTGAAGAATCATTCCTCTATATGTTTCTCTTTACTGTCCATCATAGCTTAGCTTAACTCACTAAAAACAACTACAAATTTGAGCCAAAACCCACTTCAATTGCACTCCCTAGCCCATTGCACTATCTATCACTGTCAACCAATATGCATCGCACCTCCTGAGTCTGTAAAGTGTGATGCATCATTGTTTCTGTGAAGCCCAGGTATGATGACTGACTGAACCAATTTCCATTCTAGAAATTTGGGGTTTTTCTCCTTATTTTCAATTTTGTTTAGTTGTTTTTGCTGCTTATGAACAGTACCTCATTACTGAAGCCTACTTGCATCACATAGGTTAGCCTCCATTTATTAGGATTAGTAAATGTTTTTATGTATTTGTCCATCATCTACAATCCTTTTTTGAAAATTTCCTTAAATCGAACTGTTACTTTGGTACAAAAAGTGTCACAACTATCGTTTTGTGTCAAAAAGAGAAGTGTCGCAGATTCTTCCTTCCCTGGATAGTTGATTGAACTTTTTGTCATCATGTATTTGATTTGATTTGTTGATATTCGAAATTTCAAAAGCACTTTCTATTCGAAATTGAAAAGTGTCGTTTAGTCTTCTTATCTATTTTGAAAAAGAAATTGTCGAAATGTCATTTTGAAAGAAATATTTCATATCTTTACTACATTTTTTTTTCCTTTTTGGCATGTTTTCACATTAAGGGGAATGAAAAACAAATACATGCATTTGCATTTGCATTTAGTTTGTGTGCGAAAAATGATTTAGGAAAGTTCATTAGTGTGTGCTCTTTGCTCTTTGTTTGAAAGAATCGTAATTTTCTTTCCCTAGTAACTAGGATTTTCATTGCTCAAAATAAACAATGATCGTTTATCATTGTAGATTGCATTTTAGGAATTTCAAATAAACATCAAGTGGTGAACCATTGAAAGGAAAACTTTAAACAATATCAACTCTAAAATAAATCTCAATGAACCTAACAATGCTTTGGAACCTAATGCAACACATCTAGAGGTCTAGGCTAGAGAGGTGTTCCAGCGTAGTAAAAACTATTAACTATCGTTTTCATCGAAGGTTGGGTGATTCCTCCTCCTTGATACGACAAGTGCTAGCTGTTATACTAAAATTTGTCACCATGACTATCTGTAGTTAGTATGGCTCCATCAACAGTCATATTATCCTCCTTGGCAAGCCTTATACCTCTGCTCTCCATGTCAAACTTCAAGAAAGAGAGAAAGTCATTTAAAAACATGTTTATCTCTGGGTACGCAGGTTCTCTCTACCTTACCTGCGTGTATGCACTCCAAGTTCATAATACCTGCGTACTTGTACGCTCTGTATGTAAAGGGATGGGTGCGTACTCCTGTAAAGGTCAAAAGGCGCGAGTTTCATCTTAAAAAAGTTACTTGTGGTCATTTCTAGAGCATTCTAGAAGATTGTTTGACGTGTATTGAGCGCCTCCAGATGGTTCATGCATCCCTATGAAAGAGGAACTTATCCCATCAAGAGAGGAGCTACCCCATCCAAAAGAGGGGCTTATCCCATTAATGTTGGACCTGATTAACTTCCTCTAGAACATTATAAATACAGGCATTGGGCCAGAGGAGGGGAGGTTGAAAGCTGAACATTCCAAAGGGTAGATGCTACTGGAATTACGACTTCCTTGTAGAAGCTTGTGAGGAGAGATTACCATCCTTTCTTGTTTCATTTGGAAGTGCGTGAGCTTATCAAAGTAAAGGAAAACTCTTGCTGGACCTTGGGAGGAACTTGCACAACACCAAGGCTCAGGTTGTAATGGTTTCTTTTGCTTCCTATTAATACAAATAATTCTATTCTTCTCAATGATTTATTATTAATGAATTGTTTCATATACTCCTTGGTCTATATGTTGAATATGTTTTATTTTATGGGATATTCAGGTGCTATGTAATCGTTTGATTGTTAGAGAATGCAGGTTTCGAAGTGAAGGAGGAGCTCATCTGGATCGACGAGGCTGGACTACTACAACAGCATTGGACTACACGTAGGATCTAAAACACTTGATTTCTCGTGTGATAAATGCATGTTTAGAGAAGGATTGCTCTTAATTGTCTTGTTTGTCACTAGAAAGTCTTAGGCTTCTAGGGAGGGTTGGTTTTGTCCACAAGATTAACTCTTTCCGCATGACAAATTGGCGACTCCACTGGGGAATCCATTGATGTGATTGACTTTTCCTTTGAGTGACAATTTGATCTGAAAAGAGTCATTTCTTTTTTTGGTTTTTATTGTTTGACTGTGTATTTGGGTGGGATAGCTTAGAGTCAAGTTAGACTTTAGTTTTTCTTAATTTTTCAGTAGTACACACCCTCTTAGTTAGACACAGTGCGTACCTGTACGCACTGTATCTTTGTACACAGAGCGTGGACGCACCTGGTCAAACAGGTTGCCTGCGTACCCTATCAAAATTGAGAAAATTTCCATTTTGTCCATTTTGTCCTTTAGATTTTGTCTTTCATTAGTCTTTACTGCCCAAATCCACTGGTTATTTGTCAGAGATCTTCACCTGAACTTGTTTCGTTAGCATCAAGGGTTTTAGTGAAATTCATTGAAATTTTAGCCTTAGGGTTTGATTTTTTCATTGGTCCTGTAGTGACTTTGACTTTAGAAGTTGTGAAACCTTGGATCTCTCTAGTTTTGTCAGCCTTCTTAGGAGTCAGACCTGTCATAAAATCTACCTGTGTGAGCAACCTACCTTTGTGTTGTCTCTTTGTGGAATTTCAAAGTAGCTTGTTGATTAAAGTTGTGAATTTCATTCTTAGAAAAGAACAAAAAGAGTTTGATTTTTTGTTTTGACTGGTTTATGATTCTACATGAACTAGTCCTTGGTTTGATTGTTACCGAGTAAAACAACCTGGAATCATCTTAGTAGGCTTTTGCCTCTTTAGATTTGCTTTTAGATAAATTTCCTTTTAATTTGATTTTGAGTGAGTTTTTCATAGATTTTTATAGATCTTGAAATTGTTTTTGTTAAAATAGTTTTATATGCTTTGTTAAATAGGAAAATACAAAAAGATCTCCTTTGCGAAGTTTGTTTTAAGTAGCATTTGAAGTTTTTGAAAGAAAAAGGATTTTCCGTGCAAGTAATGAGTGGTCATGTGTTGTATGCTTGGAAAAGATAAAGAGATTGTTTCTTTGATTGTCTATT
>APFE030057900.1:0-13327 GCA_000404065.3 Pinus taeda
TGAACTGTCATGAGGAGCAGGTGAACTGTCATGAATAAATCCAGCACTCTAAAACTGAATGGGCTTTGAGTAGTCTGGAATATGAAAGGACAAGTCCTTGTCATATCCAAGACCGGTTCTGTGCTTGTTGTGGAAAAGCTGTTCCCAAGGTCTGATGATGGGCTTGGGAAGTGCAGATTTAGTTTCTGCATCTGCATGTAACCTTGCTGCTTTGTTTGGTATTAAATCTGAATGAACTGTAACATGCTGCTGATGGGTGGTTGTCTCAATGTTCTGAACAAAAACAGGTTCAGAATGGTGCCTATTTTGATGTAGCTCTTCTTGCTGTAGTTGAGTTTCAAGCTGCAAAAAATCAATCTTTTCCTTTGCATTTTGAAGACAGACCTGAATGTCTGTGAGAGAAACTTTGCTGATTTGGAATGTGTCATTAGAAGTAGATTGTATTAGAGTTTTCAAAAACTCTAATACTTCACCAATTTGATCCATTTTCCAAAAAATGCAATGTCTTAATGATACTTTGAGTTCCTCAAAAAGCTTCTTGGACAAATATTTCAAGCTTCTTAAAAATGGAGCATTACTTTAATAAAAAATCCAAATATGATGCAAAGACTAAAAGTATTCCACGAATCTCTAGCTGCTAGCCCAATGCATACACAGTCAGTTTGAAAATTTAAAACATCGCGAACTCTATCAAAAATATGCCCATACATGCACCAGAGAATTTCTTCTCTCTTGTGTATAACAACAATTTTGGTTTCCGCTGATCCCTTGACACTGTGGTAGCAAAATTTTCTTGGAACTTGGCTGTTGGTCAGCGATTTAATTACTGAAAAACTCTCGTTCTTCAGGTGAGAATAACACTGTTTCTCGTGCAGTAATGGGGATGTGAAGTGGATTACAAGTTGCTGGAAAGAATCAAGAATGCTTACAATATTCCCCAAGGTTGTGTTGTCCCGCATGCATGGTTTTACTTTCCATCGATACAAGTGTCAATATCTCATTAAAATAAAAGAAATAATGTTCGTTCACTAAGGTGGTGGCAATACAAGATACAGATATGTGGACAGGCTAAACCTGTTTGAAGGAATTCCTTCTAACCAACAGTTGATATTCAAAGTTTACTTTTAATTTAATAATATTCCCTCTCCAAGTCTGCTATAGATCTAAGATACATGCATTTCAACTTAATGCATTTGTCTGAGGTCATTTCTAGCCCATCTAGAAAGGATGGAATTATAGACATTACTTAGAAACAGCAACCTTTCTTGGAGCGGCTTTCTACAATGTAGCTATGATTTTGTTGTAAGGAATTTGAGTAGTAAAGACCATATATAATGATTGACCTTACAGAATCTGACGGAATCAAGTAGTTCTTAATGGGCGACCTATTTAAACCAATTCGATCGATGATAAGCCTGTTTTACCACGAGAATCTTAGAACATGTTTAACGCATAACTGCTGTGTATATTTCAAGGAAGCCACCACCTGAAAATACCGACTACCATCTTCTGCTAACAACAGAGATCGAGCATTGTACATGCAGATGCTTCTATTTGCAGGAAATAAACTCAGATACCAAAACTGTTTGTGGGCAATGATGAAACCTGTAGACGTATGCAGATACTGGAATTAACAGGCTGCGGCTGGGCTGAAATCTGTATTGCTACATCCCTTCATTCCTATTGTTATTGTTGCTGACGAGAAGGAGACTGTAAGGATATGGAACTATGATGAAGAAGCACAACAGAATGTTTTTGACAACCACGATGGCCCGAACATGGGAATTTCCAAGCTCTGTCTTGTGAATGAGCTGGATGACAGCATGCTTCTTGTTGCTTCAAGTAAGATCCATTGCCGATGATGGGAGTGTTCGTGTTTGGAAAGATTACACTCAACGAGATAAACAGAAGCTTGCAACAGCGTGGCAAACAACTGATCCTTGCAGTTGAGCACAGGGGAACACAAAACTGATTCAGATATGGGTTCTGTCTTGAGTATTACAAATAAACAATCTCCCCAATCACTATTTAATCCCCGCACGCAACTGAAGCGGGTGTTCGGTACATCTCCCCTCAGATGATGAACAGACTTTGGCTCTCCAATTGGTTCTTAAACACATCATTCTCTTTCCGTAAAAAGCAATAGCAAAAACCAATATAATTTGGCCAGGGCTATGAGAAGGCAACGATCCTTTTGACACCAGGTATCATTGCAACATATGGTAGATGAAAGGCTTCTAAGGGTAGCAGAAGAAAGATACTTTTACACCTGACCATATCTTGTGAAGGAGCCGAACTCCCAAAATTCCACACCAGTGGTTTACTGAGCAAGAAGGAAGGTAAGGGAGAGCGTTTGCAGGCGTCCAGAAGAGTAACAGAATGGGAATCTATTAAAGGACTGAGTCAAAACCGGCCCAATTTAGCACAATTTCGGACCAAATTCAATTCCCCCAAAAACAACGGCAGCCACCAGTTTCCGACGGGTGCAGACCAGAGCGTTAGAGTAGGTGGAGTATATTTATTTTGAAGATAATTCTGAGGCGCGCTCACTGGCAAGGGAAGGGTTTTACAACATAATTATAGATAGGAGTAGCCGGGTGGAGCGCGAGATTTTGTAGGGCTGCAACGATCCCGAATCTGCAAGGGAATATATTCTGGAGGAGAGATGCGACGGTTACCTTAGCATACAATTCATTCGTAGGCAGCGTGCAGGCCAGGCGTTTCACTCAGCAGCGTGCAGGCCAGGCGTGTTTCACCTCTGACACCATTTGGTATGCAACTTCAGACATTTAAGGGTTTCTTTCAGGTAATGAAGACTCGGCCAGCACTATTCAAGGCAACTCAGATCAGTTGCTCAGGGAAAACAGGCCACTCATCATGGCTCTGATACCATGTTAAACAGACATGGACAACAAAAACAAATGAGAAAGATAAAGCTTGCAATGCATATTTTATTAACAATAGATGTACATTTATAGTACAATATGGTGACCGTTGGGATTCACATCCCAAGGTCCCTTGGACTGCTTTGTCCATTCGGCTTCCACGCTAACCCTTTAGGATTAGGTGTCCAACATGATGCATTAGGAAATGGAATTAGTGTTGTTTTAATGCAAGAAGAAAGACCCATTGCTTTTGAAAGTTGTACAATCAAAGGAAATTATTTACACAACCATTTATGAGAAGGAAATGTTGGCAATACTACATGCACTTAAGAAATGGTGACCCTACCTAGTGGGAAGACACTTCAAGGTAAAAATGGATCATGATAGTCTTAAATACTTTTTAGAACAAATATTATCTTCAGAAGTGTAGCAAAATGGGTCACAAATATGTTGGGTTATGACTTTGAAATCATATACAAAAAAGGGAAGAAAAATGTTGTGGCAGATGCACTCTCAAGAAAGGATGAGGATGTGGATGCATTGCTTTGTGCCATTTCTATTATCCAACCAGTTTGGATAAATGAAGCAAGGGATGAATGGAAGAATGACGAAGAAGTGTGGGCACTAATTCAAAAGAAACAACAAGATCCCAGTACATCTGATACATTTAGCTGGGAAAATGATTCATTATGGTACAAATATCACTTATACCTATGTCAGAATTCCCAACTCAAAAAAAATATTCTTATGGAATTGCACGGTTCTCCCTTAGGAGGGCACTCAGGACTTTTAAAAGCTTACCACAGGGTTAAGAAGGAAATTTATTTTTATTTATTTATTTTTATTTTACAAAGATCGCTTATACCTCTGTAAGAATTCCCAGCTAAAACAAATTATTTAGTTATTGTACATTTCTCTTAGGAGGGCACTCAGGATTTTTAAAAACTTACCACAGGGTTAAGAAGGAATTTTTTTGGGATGGCCTTAAATCAGATATTCAAAAGTTTGTAGCAGAATGTTTGGTTTGCCAACAAAATAAAGTTGAAACAATTAAGACACCGGGGTTATTACAACCTTTATCCATTCCAAGCCAACGTTGGGAGGAGGTTTCAATGGATTTTATCACAGGTTTACCCAAGTCAGAGGGAAAGAGTGTCATCATGGTGGTAGTTGACAGACTTACCAAGTATGCACACTTTTGTGCATTATCACATCCATTTAAAGCTAGTACAATTTCTACTACATTTATGGAAACAATTCAAAAGCTGCATGGAAACCCAAAGATTATTTTAAGTGACAGAGATCCCATTTTCACTGGAAATTTTTGGACAGAATTATTTTCTTGTCTTGGTACTCAGTTAGCTCATAGCTCATCTTATCATCCTCAATCTGATGGAAAAACTGAGATAGTAAACAAATGTTTGGAAGGATATCTTTGTTGCTTTGTATATGATAAACAAACACAATGGGTCAAATGGTTGCCTTTGGCTGAATGGTGGTATAACACTTCCTTCCACACTGTAGAAAAAACCCCATTTATGGCACTTTATGGATATCATCCACAGTCCATCACATCATATTTAAGAGAAAATTATAAGGTTCAAGCAGCGGAAGATCACATCGAGCATCAACAACAAGTTCTCCAACTCTTAAAGGATAACCTAACTTTGGCACAGAATAGAATAAAACAACACGCAGATCAACATTGCAGCGAAATAAGTTTTGATATAGGTGATTGGGTATTTCTATGGCTACAACCATATAAAAAAATGTCCCTCAAGCAATCTAAGAAGGATAATAAAGTATCACCAAATTATTATAGTTCGTACAAGGTGCTGCAAAATATTGGTACTATGGCATATTAATTGGAGCTTCCTGCAGCTTCTTGAGTGCACCCAGGTTTCCATGTTTCATGCTTAAAGAAGGTTATTAGTGACAAGAGCCTAGTTCAAACAATATTGCTAGAACTTGACGATGAAGGAAAAATCATATTGGAACTTGAAGTAGTCACAGAAACAAGAACTCAACAGCTACGAAATCGATCAATTTCGGAGTATCTTATCAAGTGGAAGAAGTTACCCGCTGAAGATTCCACATGGGAGGATGAGAATTTTATACAGAAGCATCTAGAACTACTCAAGCATTGAGGACAACACTTTTTTGAAGGGGAGGGGCATGTTAGGTCCCTATAATACTAGTGATTCCTCCATTACTATTGTCATTGTAGCCCTTATTGTTATTGTTGTGCCCTATTGTCCCCATATTGTTATTATTGTGCCCCATAGAAGCCCATTATTGTTATTGTTGTGCCCTTATATTATTATTGTTATGTTGGATTTGATTATATTGTGACCCCTTAGACTCCTACATATAGAAAGGAGGTTTTGGTCATTGGTATCATCCAAGAATTGTTCATTTGTGTAATGTAAAGGAGGTTGCCCCCTTGAAGAGGCTGATTTCTAAGGAATTGATCTTTCTTTTCTATATTTTTTGTGAGCTGGTTTCATAATAGAGTTATGGAATTGTAGCTTCTTTGGAATGTAAAAGGTATGGTCTCTGAAATCAATCTATCTCAGGTTTGGCATTTGTGCGAAATAGACACTAGATACACAACTTTGGAAACCTATTAATTGGAAAGGGAATAGACTTGTAACTACTTTGAATTATGTAATGGAATCTATGTAAAATGCCACTATCATAATGCTAACACTACCATTACCATAACTCTAACACTCTGGTCGACTGTAATGTTTCCACTATCATAAGCTATCACTTAGGTCTCCTTAGGGCCTATCATAACATTGTGATGCCTAGTGCCATGATGGGTGCCAGAGTATGTAATGGAGCTTTCTAGGCTCACATACACTCAATCTCCCTTTAAACATCAATTTATCATTTAATTTCTCATTTAATTTTTCATCTTCTCATTTCATTGTGAGGCAACATCTCTTTGTTGGTTGTTCTTCATGTGTATCCTCCTGCTTGGAGGCTCCATGTTCACTACTATGTATGTTTTTTGTTTATTTAGATTGCTCTTAGGTATGAATTATAACTTGTTCTTAGGTCTAATTTACAACTTCTGTGGACGAACCATGATCTCTCTATCATCATCTATCTTAATTGGCTTGCTGGGCATAGCAAGTTGTTGGCATTTAATGAATATTATTATTGAACAATTGTAATCTATGTAAATTAAAATGGATTTTTCATATAATTCTTTCATATACATCGTATATAGTAGAGTGTATTTATGACATTCACAATCAACCAAAGAGAAATGTCATAAGCAAGTGCTTGAAGCTTCATTTGGTAGTGATTCTAATTTCTATAATCACTTTGTGTAGCATTTTTGGTAGACTATAAATTTTTGAGCTTTGACATTTATGATATTATTACTTCTTTGATGATTATAGTAGTCTCATTAGTTATTAGCCTCATCGTGCCAAGTTTGTCCCTTCATTACACTATGTCTTAGCTAAATTAAATATAACAATTAACACTAAATAAATATAAATAATATAATAATTATTTAATCATTATTAAAATTTAATTATGTTTAATATTTGATTATTATTATTATATATTATAATTTAATTATTATTATTAAAATTATAACTAAATTTTAATCAATATTAATAATTATAATTATAATTTAAATATATTATAATTTTATATATAATATATATATATTATCGAAACCATTCATTACAAAACATTATTGAAACCACTTGCCTCCAGCTCTCGAGCCATAGCTCCTCCATAGCACCTCCTACTCTTGAGCCCTAGCTCCTTCACCGCGTAGATCAGTGAGAAATCTAGCTCCTACGCCGCACAAATCACTGAGTTTAGTGAGATCCATCGACGAAACCTAGCTCCCACTCATTTTATGGTTCCCACCTCATCTCAAGTTCGATTTGGAAAGGCTTCACTCGGGATTTTAGAAAATTTTTAGATTTGAATTCTTAAGGAGGCTACATACCTTTTTGGATCGCATTTCTCTTAGTCATAAGCCTAGAGAGGTTTGCCTTCTTTGCTGGTGTCAAAATGTTTCCTTGATTGGACATTTTGCAACTGAATCATTAAATTTTGAGGGTGTTCAAGCTTGAATTGAGGTAATTTAATTTGGGTTAACATTTTTCATCAAGCTTGAAGTTTAATTTGAGGGTTTTCTTTATATTCAATTTTTCTACTATCTTTTGTAGGAGGCTACACAAACCCACTTGTAAATCCATCCAAGGATAGGATGACAACACTTGCAATTTGGAGTGATTAACAAACCCAAAATGGTAACTTTAAGTAATTTTCTTCCATTTTTTTAATTTGACTTTCAGTTATTATTTGGATGCTTGAAAATTTTTTTCCAAAATTTTCAAATGAATTTGGTGCATAAAAATCCTCAACCTGTAAGTAAATTGAGTTAGCTCCTCCATAAATTAAAAAAAAAATGATTTTGAAGCTATAAATAAACTTTAAAACCCTCTTGTCCTCTTCAAAAAATATTTTGATTCAAGCTCAGTTCCAAAATCTAGACAACATATTAGATGGATCTCAATAGAATCTCATTCTAGAACAAAGGTTGATACTTCAAACCCTAGCCATTTGTGTGAAGGAGGAAATGGTTAAAAAATAATTCAATTTTCTTAAAATATGGCTCGGATCCACCTACAACAAATATATCAGTTGATAGAATTTGAAATCCCATTCTTTCCTCTTTAGATCTGTAAAGAGAAACAAAATATATGACAACCCATGTTGTTCCACAATTTTTTAAGGGTGAAAAGGTTTTAATGTGAGATAAAGGAGGCCTCCCCATGATACTACCATGTCAAATGTTGATATGCTCATTATTTCTCGGAAACAAAGTTAGTTAAGATTAAGGAGGGGAATTTTTTTGATAACCCTCTAGACTTGTGAACCTTTTCTAACTTCTATGACTTGATCAAGGCAATGGCGTCACACTCCTATATCTTTCCTATGAATGACTAGATTCCACCAATCATACCTACTTGAAATAAGCTACCAAAACAATTTATATTCAATTTCTAGCTAAGGAATTCTACCATGATGATATACATGAATTTTGATAAGGACCAACCCTAACAAAATCCTAACACAAAAGAATGCATATAGAACCCATTGCATAAAGGAGAAACCAACAAATTTTTGATACATGTGGAGATCCAAACAATGAATCCTATATTAAACCCAAATTTCTAAAGTAATCCAAACATGAAACTATTCTTGACACAATTAAAGACATTTTCCATATCCAACTTAAATATCATCCACTTTTCCTCATTATTCCTATTGAAGGGGATAACTTCATGTATAACGATGATATTTTCCACAATTTAACTCTTCCTCACAAAACCACCTCGGTTTTCTAAGATAACCTTATGGAGTGTACTTTTTGATATATTAGCAATGATTTTAGACATAATATTGTAAGACACATTGCACTATGATATCATCTTGAATGTACAAAGCATGATGGAATTACCTCTTTTGTGACTATACTTAAGAAAGATTAATTTGTCTCTCCTCTCAGGTGCAAGGAATGATGAACATATTGAAGAATTCACACCATCCACACTAATTCAAAATTAATAATACCCCAAAAATAGTTGCAAAAATGAATGTTGAATTCATCTATACTTGATACCTTATTAAGTTTAAAATGATTAATTGCATCGAAGATTTCCTCTTCTGATATAACCTACTTTAGACATGCATTGTCTTTTTTTCTTATAATACATGGATTATTTTCTTCCATAATATTTTTGTAGTCAATTTGTCTTTGCTCCTAGTTTCAATATATAGGGTGGCATAGGGGTTATATGTTCTTTGATTTTTTCATTTGGACTTAGTGTCTCTCCTTCATCGGTGGTGATTTCCTTGACATTGTTACACCAGTGTTGTACTTTATCTTATTTGTGAAACAAAATAGTGTTTTTATCCCTTAATTGGAGCCACAAACTCTTCGAATTTTACCTCCATTTTTATTCTTCTTCCCTCATTATATATTTGTAGCACTAGAAGGTTTCTTTTTATTCAATGATTAAAGAAGGAGTGACTTATTCCTACTCCATGAGCGTTTGAGTTCCCCATAGTTTATATTTGAGGTAGTTGATCTCTTTACTCACTAGTTGATATCAATCCCTCATCCCAACCTTTAGAGTGAGCTTCATATTTTTAAGATTTTATTCCTAGATGTGCACTAATGAACCAACCGCCCACTTGATCCAAACTCAAGAAACAAGGCAAAGAAGGATGGGTCTTAGAGCCAAATCTATTGAAATGAAAAAAAATGAAGAGGACCATAATCTTCTTTCTTAATCATGGAAAAGGTGATGTTTTAGTGATCTAATCCAACATAAGATATAATTTGAGAAGACAAAGAGATGTTATTTTTTGCAAAGGAACTATGTACCAATAAATAATCTATCTTAATGGGTCTAAGATTGAGACATGTATTGGTCCATTTAAGTTTCCCGTTTTTGACCAAGATATTCACTAAATCTAGCAATGAAATAGGGTCCTCCATCCTCTATATGATTAGATCCCAAAAAATCCCGCCCACCTCCCCATACATTACTCATAGTGATGAAGCATGGTGCTCAAGTCTCTTGCTATAATGTAATTTGGACCAAAATCTTAATCGCTTAACTCCATTATGAATTTTCAACATTCTACTTTCTCATTATAAATTAGAGGCACATAAAGATTAACTACATTGCAATATTGGTAAATGAGATATGAGAGAGACTTATCACTAACCAATGATGAAAACACCTAACTTGATTTAACTTTAAAAGAGAAGAATTCCAAAGGGTATAAATTCCAATAGATAAACCCTTAGAACTTGTCTCCCAACCATAATTGAGATGCCAAATGTTATTGTATTTCTACACAACTTCATAGTCTTCCAATTTGGTCTCCTAAAGTAGGAGGATTTGGGCCTTTTATTCTTTGATTGAATCCCTAATTGATGAAATATTTCTAGGACTACATAATTCCCTTGAATTCTAGGATATCATTTTCATCATTTTCCTAAAATTTTAATATTTCCTCTTGAGGGAGTAATCACACCATTTTGGTTCCTTGTATTTCATGTTCCTTTACTATACATTCCATATATCTTGTGATATTTACTTATTAGTTATTCCTTTTAAGTTATCTTATTCTTGTCATCGAGACTAATGCCAATCAATGAAGATCACAAACAAAAGAGGACATAAGATGTAGGCATTTAGCCAGGGAAAAACCCCTAACAAGGGGAAAACCAGTCAAACTCTTCCACTAGTATATTCAAATAAATTTGAGACAACAAGGACCCTAGACCAAGATAAGTGACCTCCTTTACTCCACCAAGTCAACCTTCCATAAATAAGTCAAACTGTTAAGCATCAAGATTAGAGTTTCAATTTATTTCTTCATATTTCCTACAATTTTCGATATCCTATATTTTTTGACCCTGTAATACTCCAGAAAAATTCACACCTTTTGATAGAGGATTACTAGCTTTATTCCTTTTCTTGGATTGTTTCTCTGATATACATAGGATATGATTTTCTTTTATTTTGCTTATTATTTCTGCACTATAGATAAATGTCCTCTTACCCTTCAATATGATGAATTCACTTGAGTATTTATAGTGGTTAGAATCTTCAACATAAGGCTGAATTTTCAAGTTGTTTGAGGTAAACTTTAAATTATTTAAGGATGAATTGAAGGATTAGGAAGTTGATGTGGTGGAGGAGGAGAAAATAATTTTATTTCTTGATGCAAAGATCCTAAGAAGGGTCTATCATATAATAATAATGATAATGACTCAATATATAATCCTAGAAGCCTACAATGGAGGCTTTGACTCGTTGACCAATGACCCAAGCATGAAACCCTTGCGTTAATAAGTCAATTTTATTTTACAATAAAAAAATATTTTTCTTTCTTTTCACAAATACAATTATGAAGATCGACACTATTTACACTCTTCAACACCATGAGCATATTACTCCCTAGTACTTTATTTGTATGGTATCTGATAAGTGGTTGGTGTAACAAACAATGTTTCCAGTTTCATTTAGACATCTTATTTTTCCAGCGAAATACCCACCTCCACCTCATATTATGTAAACATATTTTTTTTAATGATAAAATTTATTGAGATGAAATATTTTGTGGATTTATAAATGAATGAATGTTTAATATTTGTTTTTTTATGTATCTTAATGTCTTTCTTTCAACTATTTCGTATATAGTACATATATTGGGTACTGGGGAATTAAGAGTGATGTGAGGGGAGGGAGCAGACATGAGAGCTTCCTTCACGTGGTTGGTCCTATTCAATAGAGAATAAATTAGGATTTGGATAATCTTGGATAAAAACACCCTCAATTCAATAGAGAAATAAAAAACTCAATGTTGACTTCACTACTACTTTATCGAGTGGAGGGAGGTTTGCTCCAAGATTAAACAACTCCAACAATTTATTCTCGAAACCAAGAGGAGCTCATTCAAGTATTCATGCACACAAGTATTTTTAATTATTATTTATTCGTGAAATTAAATCAAATTTAATCTAAATTTTCCTCATTGGTCTCATGAATATGTGTAGGACAACTAGTTTCAATTCAAATGTCGAAGTGGAATAATTATCTGAAGCAAATAGTTTAAAATGGTGAGGGTTTAGGTGAGACAACAAAATTTGTTTGATATTTTTCTTGTATGTCTTGTCCAAGTGAGAGTTACATAAAGTTTTATAAGAAATAACAAACTTTTCCACGAAAAGGATTCATGTAGTATTTGTCTTTCTTTGACAATTTTGCTTTTATTTGAGTGAAAGGTCACAAATTGTCATTTTTCATGTAGGGAAGTAACAAAAACTCTTACTCTATTATTTTGGCATAAGCACTGTTATGAATTTTCTTCTATTTTATTAATTATTTATCGCATCTAAATTCTCCTCCTTCATTTATTTTGCAGGTGCTTTCATTCACATATTTGGATTTGAAATATTAACTACGGTTGGGGTCATATGCGTGAAAACAAGTCATCGAAGTATTGCTCAAATTTATTGCACCAAGCACTTGGGTACCGGGTGCGTGATTTAGTTTTGTGTTGCATTTTACTTCAAGAATTTTTTTATTTCTACATTACAAATCTTCCAACTCCAAGACCATAGATGCTATAGCGTCATTGAACACTCCTGTAGACTGATGCTCTTTTATGGCCCCGGGAATTCCCTTTTCCCATGCAGACTTGACTTTATACAAAAAAAAATGTATTTCAAATTCCATACATGACTCTACCCACACAAAAACACGTACATATGCAGGTCCCATAACGCTATACCTGTGTATACATTTTTAAATATGAAAAAATAAAATAAAATGTTATTTTTCGGGCAGGGTTTACAGGTTTTACCGAGATCCCATCTACAGGAGCCCATGGATTAACTGAAATAACCAATTTGATGTGGTATATATACACCCCTTGGGTAGGCCTAATTGATATGAGAAGAGAGAGATTGACATTATACTCGATTCCCCCTGATCAAGTCTTCTTTTCCCGTGCCTCCTACACTCATAGTCTCTAGGAAACCATGTTTTCCTTTATAGAGATGCTCAACCTTCTTATATATAATCTTCTTGCACCTATTAGACATGTGATATGTTTGATCAAAAATATGCTCAAAAATGAAAGTTGTCGGAATGGCTCAAAAATGGGACAAATGGATATATCTATCCATTCTAAATCTAGCACAACTCGTTTCGTGGAAAACAAACATTGTATGCTCCGAGAAACAAGTCCTGATCGATTTTGGAAATAACTAAATTAAAAAAAAAAGGCAGTGTACAGGCTGCCTAGTCAATACTCTGTACAGTTGGTTGTGCTTGCTGACTTGGCAGGGTGACTAGGCTCCAGAGGCCAATCTCCACATGACACTTGACAAGTTTCTACTGGTTATGTTGGTGGATTTTCATTAGTGGTGGAATGGTTTACGTGGACCAACCATAGGCCGCCACATGGCCCAACCAGAGGCTACCACATGGCACCTCGTGTTAGAAAATTATATATTACGGAGCAATGGAACACATAAAATATTGCAGAAATATAAACACAGAAAACGCACAAAACAAGAGAGACACAGATATACGTGGTTCACCCAGTTTGGGCTATGTCCACCTCGAACAACCAGTCCTTCCTTTCTATTATCCAGCAAAATGAAGAGACACAACTACAGCAAAGCCGCTGTAATATCCTCTGTTTTCTCTCACAGTCTCACCTCTCTGTTTCCCGCTCACACAGAATACACCTCTATATCGCCGCCTCAAAATACAATGCCCTCATACAAAGAGAGGGGTTTCCTTCTAGGGCAAAAAACCCTAAACTAAACATAAGTTCTACCGTCAGATCATCCGCCTAATGAACGGCTCAGA
>APFE030057900.1:13857-52971 GCA_000404065.3 Pinus taeda
CTGGCCCCCGGACCCCCGCGGGGGGGACAAGTCCCCCCCGTGCCCCCCCGCGTGGAGGGGTGTACAAAACTTCTTGGGGTATACATCCGGCTGAAACAAAGACCTTTGAACAATCATGCTCCACACACAACACCTCGGTGGTCACTATAAATTTCTTGAAGATCGAATTGAGCCTCCAGGAATCGAACACACGACCTCATTTATACTACCTGCGACCTTCGAGGCAGGCCATAGGTGTTGCTTGTTTTATGAATGGTGCAAAACATCATTTGAATGTTTGTTGGGTGCATTTTGCATGGGGGGTCGGGCTAAGACCTAGCCCCTGGCCACCCAATGCCACGAGACCGTTGGTGGAGGGCCAAGGACTAGGCCCTTGCCTAGCTCACACGACATACACTAACCATGATCCTTAACCGTAATGTAACCACCACCATGTGAATAGGTTGTGACTGCAACCCTATCCGCCGCAACTAACCCGCCAACATAACCGCATCCATAACTGCCACCCAAGCTGCCTTTGTGACCAATCTTAAAATCATCGGGCTTTAAAATCGTTAACTATAACCACCAACAGCCTACGACCATGTGGCAGGTCTATAGATCGGTAGCACAAACCGCCAACGAATTTGGGTTAAGGGGCCAACCCCAGGTCCCATGGGGACCCACGTGACTGAGGGTGCGCTAGGGAGACAGAGGCCCCAAAATTTTGGCACCCAACCTAGTCACATCGCCTCCATGTGGCCGAAATTTAAGGGAGTGGGGGCTTAAAGGTGCCCTTATTTGTCCTACAATTTCGCCCTTCGAGAAGGAAACGTGCCAAGTTTAATGGGCAGTTTCCACGTTTGGGGCACTCGAGCTAGGTTTTGGCCAAATTGTAGGATGGTTAGCTGCACAACTTGGGAAAAGGAGGAAATAGGCATAAATTTCTTAGGTTTTGGTCTTTCTGGGAGAAGAAAGAGGCTAGACATGGGTTTTTGATAGCTCTGGGGCCATTGAAGCTATTATTGAAGCCATTTGAACATTGTAACTTGATTTAAACACTATTTTTATAAGCATAATGATATAGGCCCAAGCATTGGAAGCTGGATCAGGAGACGTAGCCTAGAAGGGGTGAACTCCTTCATCACTTGTTGCCTTGTGTTTATTGTTATGGTGGTATTGTCTACATTATTCTGCAAATTTTGAAGTTTAAATTCATGTTTTATCTGTTTATGAATTTACATAAACCTCAAGCAGTTTCATATAAAGATCACGTTTGGTATCAGAGAATAGGTTCTTTGTCGATGTGAGGATTTAATTGTTTGCAAGTGTTTCTTATGCTTACAAGGTTGAAGCTCAAGGGAGGATAAGGAAAGATTGTGGGTGTAGGTTATCAAGTTGGAACAAGGACAAGGAGAGCACATTTTCCACAATCTCCACCACAAATTTCACCTGAAGTTGTACCTAAAGCTTCAATAAGCATGTCACATGAAGGAGGACCTGATAACATGCCAAATGATGAGAAGGCTTTCAAAAAGTAATTCTTTGACATGACCCATATGGTGAAAGTTCTCTATGAAGAGGGAAACACAAGATTGTAGGGTGAGAGCTCCAAGCTTCCAAAGGGAGAGGGTTCTTCAAGAGGAAAAGGAGGAGATGAGGACAAGCCTCCAAAGGGAGATGGTTCTTCAGGAGGAAAAGGAGGAGATGAGGACAAGCCTCCAAAAGGGAATGGTGACAAACCACCATCTTCTCCACCATGATCTTCACCTCCATCCTCACCTTCATCTTCATCCTCTTCCACAACAACCCTTACTCAAACACCCTCCACATACTCGAAAGGGACATGGTAAAACTCCCTTATTAAAACTTGATATTAAATTTGAATTGCCTATGTATAATGGTGAGGTTAATGCTAAAATACTAGATAATTGGGTTCGTCAAATTGAAGTATATTGCAAGATAAAAAACATCAAGGATGATGAAACAAATATTTAGTTGGCTTCATTAAAGTTGGAGAGTGCATCACTAATTTGGTGGGAAGCCAAAACACAAGAGGAAACGAAAAATCATGATAAGGTCTCAACCCCTTGGATTGATTTTATTGCTACATTAAGAAGACATTTTTATCCATTAGCTTATATGCAGAAGGCTATTATGGATTGACAAAATTTTAGACAATTAAAAGGACAAAGTGTTCAAAACTATACTCAAGAGTTTAGGAGAAGAGCACTAGTATTGGGTCTAGATTTGACATCTCAAGAAACTTTGTTAAATTATATTAGAGGTTTATATAGTTATCTAAGGTAGACTATTCTCATGTTCAATCACACAAATTTAGATGAGGTTTGTGTTCAAGCCACACATCTAGAAGCAAGAGGGAAAAATATTTCAGATGAGAAAAGTGAGAGTTCCCTTGAAATTGGAGAAAAAAGAAAGGGTAAGTTTAAGGGAAAAGGGAAGAAGAATGCTTCTATTAAAATGGAAAAAGAAAAATTCACATGCAAACATTTAAAAAAAAAAGCCATGATGAAGATCATTGTTGGAAACTCCATCCAGAAATGAGACCCAACAAACTTAAAAACAAAGAGAAGGAGAAAATAACTGTGATTATAGAACATGACTTAGGTTCTGATTCAGGAGATGAAACAAATATTTTAACTATGGGTTTGAAAGGTAAGAACATAGCAAGCACTAGTTCTTCAAGTTATTCCAATGATACTCAAAATGATGAAACAAGAATAGAAAGTTTCCATGTTAGAGTTGTTTCAAAGCATACAAAAATTGATACTTTTTTTTATAAGTGGCTCTCAAGCCAATCTCATCTCTGAAAACATTGTCAAAAGTTTGAACTTGGAAACTATTCCACATCATAGGCCCTATCATTTAGGTTGGGTGTGTGATAATGCACAATTTCAAGTAACTAGAAAGTGTAAATTGAAATTCTCCATTACTGCAAATTTCATAGATGAGGTAGAGCTTGATGTAGTGCCATTAGATATATGTGGTATAGTTTTGGGAAGTCCATACCTTTATGACAAGAGAGCAATTTTTCATCGCCATGAGAATAAGTATCACTTATTCAAGAATGGAATTGAGTATATAGTTAGAGCACATCGTAAGAAGATGAGTTTGTCTCTTATGTATGCTGGATAAATGAAGATAATTGTGAATGCATTCAAAATTTTGCTTTGTTAATGTTTAAGCATCAAGATGTTGTGAATGAGGCCTTTCAAGGAAATGCATCAAATGAAAAATCTAATTTCATTAAGGTTGCTAATGGTTGTAATAAGTTGTTTCAGGTTTCTAACATCTTGCCTCATAAAAGAGGTAAACAAGATAAGGAAAAATTGTAGCAACATACATCATTGTTGAACAGTTATGGGAACAAGATGTCGGTGCTAAAGAATGCAAAGGTCAAAGAGAAAGTGTCAAATAAATTTGAAGAAGAAGGCATAGATTCCACAAGTTCTTCTTGGGGGTTTCAAAATGGTGCATGGAAATGGCGAAAACACTAGGTCAAGCGTCAAGCCAAGTACAAGGCAAGATAAGCTAAACATCATCATGTCGACAGTGTTTGAGGTGAGAAGAATTTCAAGTTGTTTAAGTTTCCTTTGATAGTTGAAAACCAAGAAAGTAATATGTTTGTTCCTTCAAGGACAGTTTGTTGTTTTGCAAATTCTAGGAAATTGCAGCAAGATGGTATCTACAATAGCAAGACAAGGTCTCTAGAATCAAGGAAAAATATCAGTTTTCATGAAAATCTCAAATTGTTGAATTCAAGCAAATTCCAGTGGGTTCAAACTAGAAGGGTGAGGGGGGTGTACCCTCATCTAATTGTTTAATAATGAAGATATTTTGGGGTCAAAAATCTTCCAGTGGGTAGGAGTGATCTGTTGGATAAAAAATATGCTAAAAAATGAAAGTTTTCAGAATGGCTCAAAATGGAACGACTGGATAGACCTTGTCATTCCGAATCTGGTGCAACTCGTTTCACGGAAAACAAACATTGTCTGCTCCCAGAAACGAGTTCTGATCGATTTTGGAAACAACTAAATTTTAAAAAAAGGTAGTGTGCAGGCTTCCCAGTCAACAATTTGTATAGCTAACTAGCCCTGCTCACTTGGCAGGGTGATTGGGCTCTAGGGGCCAATCTCCATGCGATACTTGGCAAGTTTCTACTGGTTTCATTGGCGGATTTTTATTTGTGGTGGACTAGATTACGTGGACCAGCCACACGCCGCCATGTGGCACCTTGGTGGCCAATAAAAATTTGTTGAAGGTTGAATTGAGCCTCCCAGGAATCCAACACATGACCTCATTCATACTAATCATGCCCTCCACCGACAGGCCACACGTGTTTCTTGTTTTATGAATGGCACAAAACATCATTTGAATGGTTTTTGGGCGCATTTGGCATGGGGGGTTGGCTAGGGCCTAACCCTTGGACACCCCAACACCACGAGACCACAAGTGGAGGGCCAAGGGCTAGGCCCTAGCCCAGCCCACACGACATACACTAACTGCAACCCTTAACCATAATGTAACCACCACCATGTGAAACAACGATGACTGCAACCCTATCCGTCGCAACTAACTCACCAACGTCTTCGCATCCATAACCTCCACCTAAGCTGCCTTTGTGACCAGTCTTTTAAAATAGCTAGGCTTTAAAATTGTTAGCCCTAACCACCCACATCCCGCCACCATGTGACAGGTCTGTAGACTAGTAGTACAGACCGATGACGAATTAGGGTTAAGGGGCAACCCATGGGGGCCAGCCCTAGGTCCCATGGGGACCCACGTGACCGAGGGTGCACCAAGCAGACAGAGGCCCCAAAATTTCGGCACCTAACCCAATTACATGGCCTCCATGCGGCCGAAATTTAAGGCACTAGGGACTTAAAGGCACCTTATCTGTCCTAAAATTTCGCTCGCTGAGCGAGAATTGTGTTAGGTGTAATGAGCAATTTTTGCTTTTGGGGCGCTTAAACGAGGTTTTGGCTGAATTGTAGGATGGTTAGTTGCATAACTTGGGAAAAGGGGGAAAGATGCATAAATTTCTTGGTTTTTGGTCTTTTTGGTAGTAGAAAGAGGATAGACAGGGGTTTTTGATAGCTTTGAAGCCAATGGAGTGATTATTGAAGCCATTTGAGCACTGTGACTTGATGTCAACACCATTTTTATGAGCATAATGATATATGCCCAAGCAATGGAAACTAGACTAGGAGACGTAGACCAGAAGGGGTGAACTCCTTCATTACTTGTTGTTTTGTGTTGACCATTATGGTGGTATTGTCTGCATTATTTTCCAAATTCTAAAGTTTAAATTCATGTTTTATGTGTTTATGAATTTAACATAGGAGCCTCAAAAGTCAAATTTAATCACTTTCAATTTACATAAACCTCAAGTAGTTTCATATACAAATCAGGTAGTTTTCATGACTCGGGCTGGACAGATCTAGAGGAAGGCTTTGTTAGTGCCTTTGGCCTGGATCAAGTTGTATCTATCTGTTGATGGTTAAAAATGTCCTCCATTAACATCAGGGGAGACCACTCAGTCGAGAACTTAAAGCAGATCCTTTTTTGTTTGGAATGATGGTTCCAACTAGTTATTCTAGTTCCAGTAACCTTCTCTCTGTCTCTGTTGGCTTATAGTGTTTCTATTTCTTACCAACATAAGAGAAATATCAGATTGACCTTCTTGCAGAACTCTTGCAAAGAAGTAAATCCTTCAGTCGATTAATGGCTCAACTAAACCACACTTGGGGTTAACACATGTCAAGTTAAGTGTTAGTCTAGCCTAGATGTATTATACTAGTCTATGCGTTACTATGTCAAGTTAACACTAATTGTTAGTTCTAATGTAAAAATATATTAATGTTATTCCAATACGAAAGTTACATTAGTCATTAATCTAAATTAATATAAATTTCATACATTATATCTATGTTAATTATGTTAGTATTGCCTAAATAAGGTTATGCCAATTAT
Source organism: Pinus taeda (assembly GCA_000404065.3). Classification (NCBI taxonomy): domain Eukaryota; kingdom Viridiplantae; phylum Streptophyta; class Pinopsida; order Pinales; family Pinaceae; genus Pinus; species Pinus taeda. The sequence continues at coordinate 19,831 of APFE030057900.1, forward strand.
TACTAATTATATAAATCTAGTGTCATCTATAATATCATGTTAGCTAAATTATATCTATATTATTATGTTAATATAAATCCTATCTTATAATATTATTTAAAAAAAATGTATTACTAAAATAGATTCTATCACTAAACCACTTTATTATCTAAGATATGATTTAATGACACTAAATACCTACTTGAATTCTATAAGGTAAATACAATTATCTACCTATTCTAAGTGTATTACCATAAATGTATTTAATACTACAACTAATTTTAATACTAATACTATTGCATATTAATATTACTTTTATTAAATTATAATATAAGATTATAATAATGTTCTAATAATAAAATAGCAATATATGTAAAAAACAAGAAGGTTGGTAATTCTAATTCTAGTTTGAAGATTAAAATTAATCCTATAAATTAATGTTACAAAAGAATAATTTTAAATGTAAAAAATGTCAATGTTAATAATGTCAATTTATATACAAATTTACTTACAATATGATACCATTTCTTATGATTGATCTTTAAGTGTTTGAATAAATATTGGGATCAATCAGAAGGTTGATTGATATAAGAGCTTAATCTCACCATTGAGAACCAAGATGTCTACCTCTTTGCAGGGGATTTATACAATGCAATAATTAAATCTAAATGTGATCCTACTCTAATGTACGGAAAACAAATATTAATCATATCATATCTCAGTTGAAAGAAGGATTAGTCCCTCTCTCAATCAAGAGAAAAGTAACCGGAAAAGGAGAAGAGACAAAAAGTTGAAGTTGGAATAGGATAAGGATAACAGGTTAGGGAAATAGTTCCAAAAACTATTTCCTATTCAAACAAATATATGCAAACAATTGTCCACTAAATAATTAGCAAACATTTACTTACAAACATCTCCAAATCCAAACAAAGCAATTGCATAAGAATAATGACTCATGCCACAATAATGAAATAATTATAATAATATGACATGAGTTATGCAAGACACATTATTACTCTATATGGATAGAGAGTTATAAGCTAAAAGTGACAAAGGTTTGTTCTTATGCAATTTTCAATTTCCAAATTCATTATAAATTAATCATGCAAGATAGCTTGGCAGAATTGTAAATGAGCATATATTGTGAACTTTTAACAATAGTGCTAAAGCTAAACAAATATACTCATATATCATAATTTAATTTGAAAAAAAATAAAAAAATATAAATCGATAAATAGAGAAAACAAAAGTGTCTAATGTTGATTACAGAAATAATAGTATCTTTTACAAATTGAACGAGTTTCTGGAATAGCAGAGAATTGCAATAGTGCAATTAATCTGCTAAATCTAGGCTCAATTTCGTGTCTGGTGAGAAATGTTTCCTATCTCACGACAATATTACAAGTGAGTTCCTAAAAGCCCTCTTAACAAACAGACTCGTTCTACAAGGATTTCTCTGTCTCTCTTCCTTTCTAGATTTGAATCTTCCTCTCCTTTAAATACATATATCTGCTCCCTTGATCTTAAGATTCAAATTCTTCCATTTTACTCTGCATTTCGAAACCATCATATTATTTAAAACAAAAATGATTTTCTTAAATAAAATCAAGTCTAAATCATATATAATTTTATATCTAAATTAAATCCATAAAATCTAATTAAAATTTTAAATAAAATCTAAAAATAAAATAAAAATTAAACCAACCCTAGATTAAATTATTGTTCAAAGATAAAATAGCCTAAATCCTAAATTAAAGTAACAAAACTAAGTCACTAAAATAAAACTAATTAGTAAAATACACTAAGTATTTAGAAAAGAATAAAAATTAAAACATTAAACTAAACAAAATAAATAAAATAAAAATAAAATATATAAATTAAACTAAATAATAAAGTTAGGCTAAAGTAAAGTAAAATAAATTAAATATTAAATAAAACCACATTAACTAAAAAAAAAAGGGACGAAAATGAAAATCACAACCCTGTCATTTGATTTGTTCACAGAAATTTGGTGGTTTTCTTTCAATGATCTCGTGGATCTTCTTAACCATACTGTGGCATTATTTTCTGGACAACCTCAACCAATTATTCACTCTAACAGGCATTCCTTCCGATTACCAGAAACTGGTCCGATGAAACTATGGCTTTGTTTCTTGATTTAGATCTGGCGTTGTCAGTTGAGGATTGAAACGCATTCCCACAACAAACCAGAAACTAAAAAAATGTTTCCATCGTAATTGTTGCATTTCATCCATTTTCAACGAAAGATCTAAAAAAAGATACAAAAAATAAATATTTATTACGTTTTAAACATTAAAAAAAGGAGGGACAAACAATGCAAAGCCCATTTGGGCCAGTTTGGGAGGTTGGATCTTTTTGCAATCACCCAATTTCCTTGGGTTGGAGGTTGGATTTGGTTGCAATGGCCTAGATTTCATGGTTTGTAAATGGAGGGCAGGGTTGAATTCAAAGGATTCGTCTATAAAAATTATATAGTCTACATTCTAAGTTTTATAATGTCGTGACTCGTTTTCAAGCAAGAGACTTGAGGGCACAAAAGGGCTGAAATAGGTAAGTGATACAAGTGGATGTTGGTGGCCACTTGCCTATTCCACTTGGACCTCCACCACTGTTTCTTTTAGTTTTTCAGTTTCCTTAATTGTAGCACAATTTACTATTTTTGGTAGTTTTTCGGATCCTGAACTTCTAGAGCCCTTTTGAGACCCTAAACGATATTTTTGGGTAAAACTAGGGCCAACAAGGGTTCATGTTTGGTGTTAGCCAATCGAAATTTGTAGTCCTTGGATAAATCTTTCTAACGACATATTGTGCACATCAAACAAAGATCATATGCCAAAGTTACGACCCTAGGAAGTTGATGTACCAATTTACCCAAACGGGGCCCATAGTTTTGACGCTTCATCTTTTCCTGTTTTTCTTTGCATGTCCCTAACGAGGTTAGGCTATAAGGAGTTAGGGCTCGAACTGGTTGAACCTTTGCAAGACCACCTCACAAATCTCGACGGCCCCCCATGGAAAAAGAGAAGAAAGATGAAGGAATGGGAGATCCTTCCAAAATATTCCTCAAAGAAGCCCTCGAGTGACAGAGGAATGTGATGATGGAAAACTTTGCCTAGATCCTTCAACGACTATCCAAGGGCAATGCATCTTTTTCTAGCAGCTACTTTGGAAGTGCCACACCCTTTAAGGTACAAGTTAACTTTGACATCCCTATATTTGAGCATTATATAGATGCAGACGTTGTAGATAAATGGTTAAATATGCTAGAGGGATATTTTTCTATTCATAATTTTTCCAACCAGGAAAAGATTACTTTTGCACTTCTCAAAGCCACCCCCATCGTCACGGACTGGTGGGAAACCTACTGTGAGAAGAAGGATGAAAGTACACCCTCACTATTTTCGGCCGCATCCACTTGGAATTCATTCTGCGACACCATCAAGGAGCAGTACTACCCTATCGGGAGCTATGAGGATAAATACATAAAGGGGGCCATACCCTTTGCATAAAGTTGGGTATTAAGGATTTTGAGTGACATTTGGTACTCAAATACTGCGACTGCCTACATAGGTACATCCAGGACGAGATGGAGTTCCTAGACATCTCCTCACTCGGCATGTCATACCTATATGCTGTCAAGGTCGAACATAAGTTTAAACAAAAGAAGCGAGACTTTGGATCTGTGAATTTGAAGCAAGGGAAAGATGACATAAAACTAGAAAACAAAGGAAAAATCCAAGGTTGAGTGACCCAAGACAACTCATTGAAGCCACAAGAAAAGAACAACACCATGAAGTCAAAGAAGGATACAAGAAAGTGGTGTGAGTTGTATAAGAGCCCCACTCACAACACAAGTGAGTGTGGGGCCAAGCAGTCACTGGTGTCCGAGTTGAAGGCTTCAGAATTGGATGCATCTTTTGACTCTAAGTCAGAACCAAGCAAGAGGAATGGAAAATGGAAGTAGATTATTGATGTAGAACCCAGTGCCACTTTTTCCACCACCAAGATCCAAAAGAATGATCCTGAAGATCTAGAGGAGGGCGAGTGTCTCTTCCACTCACAAATGTGGGTGAAGGGTTTACCATTGCAATTCATTATCAATAGTGGGAGTCAAAAGAACCTCATTTCAGTAGAGGTCATGACGTCGCTGGGTCTACCAAACACACCACACCTGCATTCGTACAACATTAGGTGGCTTTTCCAAGGACGAGATCTTCGAGTCAGCCAATAGTGTTGCCTTCCCTACAACATCAAGCCCTTGACAGATGAGCGATTATGTGATGTTTCTCCTCTTGATGTTTGTGATGTATTATTAGGAAAACCATACTTGTGGAAGCGACATGGTGTATATGAGTCGAGACCTCACTCTGTTATTTTTTCTTTGAGTAATACGTTAAATCGGATACCGTAGGTAGCTCCGCCTACTGCCATCTCTTTGATCTCTACTAAAAAATGTAGTAAGACCATCTCTCAGACTAGGAAATTTGTTTTTTGTTTTTTTTTTTTTCATTCGCAAAATAAGGGGAAGAGCGTAGCCACATACATGGCCCCCAGGAAGTGTTCCTCCACGCAACAGAAACATGTGGATATAGTTGTGGAATAATACAGGAACATCTTCTCCTCACCCACAGGGGTACCCTTGCATTGTCAAGTCAAGCATTTGTTCAATTTGACTCCTGAAGAACCTCTACCCAAAGGGCCGATATATCGCCTCTCCATTATGGAAAATTCCAAGTATAAGCAGTGACATGATCAATGTCGAGTGTCACACAAGTTTCAAGTGGGCAACAAAGTTTGGTTGCATTTGTAGAAAGAATGCCTTATTGGAGCCCATCGAAAGCTCAGACCACTTCGATATGGTCCTTACACCATTACCAAGGCTGTGGGAGACAATGATTTTGAGCTCAGCATTCCCCCATTCCTTGGCTTGCACCCAGTGTTCAATGTGGACTTCCTTTGACCATACTTCCCACCATTACTGGACACATGAGACATTGCAAAACAACTCACCCCAACAAAATTAAATCCATACTATATGGAACATGCCACAACTGATTGGATTATGGAAACACGGGTCAAGAACACTCACCAACAGAAGATCCAACTATATCGGGTTGTCAAAGCTGACCAACTCCTACACCAAGGCAAGTGACTCACTAGGGACCAAGTTCAGCAAAAGTTTCCCCATCTCATGGAGGCACTCAATGCAATGGGGACCATTGCTTCCTAAGGGGGGAGGAATGATCCAGGTGGATGTTGGTGGCCAACCGCCTATCCAATTGGACCCACATCACTATCTCTTTTAGTTTTTCAGTTTCCTTAATTGTAGCACAATTTACTATTTTTTGTAGTTTTTCGGGTCCTGAACTTCTGGAGCTGTTTTGAGGCCCTAAACAATGTTTTTTGGGAAAATTAGGGCTACAAGTGAATAATAACCAATGTTGTCTAGTCTTAAGTTGTATTTTGTAGATAAATATTTCTAAAGAGATATTGTGCACGTCAAATGGAGATCGTATGCCAAAGTTATGACCCCATGAAGTTGATGTATCAATTTACCCAAATGGGGCCCATAGTTTTGGCGCTTCATCTCCTAGGGTTAGGTTTTTGGATGTTTATGGTTTTCCATTGTTTCTCAATAATAAATAGGCCTTCGAGCCTCATTGTAACATAATTCAGAGGCATGTATCCGCCACATATCTTCTCAAAGATAAGCTACCATCACCCGAGCTAGTATATTTCCATTTATATTTGTAAGCATATTTCAGTATTTTATATTAATGAAATGAAGTATTATTTCTGCTGCATCTATGTATTTATGGTTATATCTATAATTTATTGCATTCCTTTTTAAGTTCGGATCAGTAAGGAAGACTGATAGGTGTTCTGGCGATGCTCGAGACAACACTTATAAGATTTCCTATGCTAAATCCAGTGAAAATAATTTAGCTAGAGAGGAGCTACCCTAGCACCATGCTTGAATGGGAATACTACAAGACCTGTATCTGGATCGGATGTTGAAGAGGTAGAGACAGGCCTTCGTGGATTTGATTTGAAATTGAAAGAACACAGAGAAGTTCTTAGAGCTAACAAGCATAAGCGCAGGTTTGGTTCGATCAGGTTGAGTTCGATCTACTCCGGGTGCATACAACATACATAAATGTATGCCTTGTTGCCCCTAAGGGCGTATTAGGAGTACCTAGTTACCTAGGTACCACATTATTCATAGGATCTTGGGGGTGCCTTGGCTAGGGCTATTCCCAGAATCTAGAAGAAGCAGGAAGCGACCTTCAGTCTCCATTTGTGTAGGTCATGACTCGTTTTTGAGCCTTCGTTCCAACACTAATAACTATAGTTGATTCGTTAATCGATATAGTTCTAGTAGTCCTAGAGGCAAAGGCTTCACCAATAGCACCAGGGTATTGGGGCTATCACGTATCTCATTATGGTATGAAGTTATGCTTACAATTTTCTCTTGTGTTAGGTGGGATCAGGGTTGTGCATAAGAGCGAGCTGGTTCATTGTTGTGGCGGGTTGCTTGCTACGCTATTTCCTTCCAGTTGGCTTGTCACTTTCTATAGCGTAAACATTAATTCGCTCAAAACTAGGCTACAAATGATCTAATTAATGAACCCAAGTGCGCTACAAAGCTTGGAGGTGGGAGCATTCCACGCTTCTTTCTCCCAAATCCATTTCCACTCAAAATTTGCCCAATTCCTCTGGTGTTGTTGGCCTAGTGTTATGGCCTTTTCAGACCAACCAACAAAAATGCAATGTACTGCTGCTCTAAGCCCTGCTAGGAGGGTGACTGCATATAAGGGTGGATCCATCTTCTTACTATCTAATGTGCCTACTCACCCAAATCTAAATTCTGGGCCCAAGCTCTCCATTTTCCCTTCTCCAAGGGCTGGATTGAGACATTGGTCACTCTTGGCTTCAACTTCCAACTATGAAAATTATTAGAAGGGAACCATAAGAGATGTTTGTGGATGAACAAGCGCAACATAGAATGACGGGGCCATACTAGCATACGCGACATATAATTATGTGAAAAAAAGGCTTATGAAGTCTTTGGTGTTGGGATCTCTATTTGGGCTTTGGTATCTGTTCAATATCTCTTTAAACATCTACAATAAGAGGTATCTTTTATTCTATTAATGCCTATATATGTCCATTTGTATGAAACAAAAAACTAAAATGGAAAATGCATGGTGGTTTCACACTAGGGCATGAGTTCTACTATGGGAGGGATCCATCATAGGAGCTAACCTCAATGGATGATGCATCCCAATTGGAAAAATGAGGCATTTTTTTCATTTTCATGAATTAGCCTAGACCTATCTTAACCTAGATCTAATATGCACCTCGAGGTTGCATATGTCGAGTTCCAATATTTGATATGTCTCCCATTTGTGTGAACTCAAGATACGCATCCAGAGCTTCACAACCGTGGGGTGATGTTAGATCAAGGTTAGGTGTAACTGAGCTCATTCTCACCTTCACCTGGGCTATAGAATGCACCTTGATTGTCTTGGTGCAATCAATCAATGCAAGGTTTCCTATTGAATCCTTTTGTTCTTGAGTTTAGGCATGCCATCTTTGAAGTGATAATGATTTCGAATGCGTTGGTTTCCTGGGACTGCTATCAATAAACCTTAAATGGATATATTGTGATGATCAAAACTTTGATAGTGCTTGTTGTGGACCTCCAAAGTTACAATGAGAGAATGGGTGCGTAATAAAAGTAAAAATGGAGCTACGTATGATCCTTGTTCTTTGCCACCGGAAAATCAAAATTCATTGACAACCAATGCAACAACAATATTGTATTTTATTCACAAACATTGAAAATTCATGCACACTGCCACTAGTTGTATTTCCCCTTCTATGAGTTGACGTTTCTTTGTATTCAAAATAATACTAAAATGAAACCCTAGATTGCAAATACATTAGGAGAATTTTGAGGTCTAAAATGGGCCTCTTAAGGAAATTATAAAATAATAGTGGAAATAATAAAATAAAGTCACATTACATCATCAAATTTTAGAGGGAAAAAAGAAAATAACTATTTTTTCAACTCGTATTTTCAACTTATCTCCATATGGGTTTACTCAGATTTCGAGCAGCAACACTCATTGGATGTAAAATTGTATTCCTCATCCAAGGAGTACCCATGTTTCATACTTTCGATGGACCCTATTACACGAAAAATGAGAAATACAAGAAAAACGTTATTGCAATCACGTTTTTCATGTATTTCTCATTTTTCATGTAGCAGGGTGCATCTAAAGTATGTAACATGGGTACTCCTTGGATAGGGAATTAAGTTTTGCATCCAATGAGTACTCCCACTTGAAAATTGAGTAAAACCTTAGGGAGATAAGTTGAAAATGTGTTGGAAAAATAGTTTTATTATTTTATTATTTTTTAATATTTTTACTTTTTTACTCCAAAAATGGTGAATCATCCCACATTGTTGACATCGTCATCTTGAATCCTATTAGTTCTTATAAATATTATTTTTGTTGTACATTTTCTTAGGAGGCTCATTTTAGACCTCAAAATTCCCCTAATGAGTCATTAATTAGTAAAAATTTAAATGGATAGTATTGAGAATTCGACAGTTCAATCTGTATTGTGAACCAAAATGAAAAAGAGTGTGCATCTTCTATTATTAGAAGCCATGCCATGTAAGAGAAACATTTTTTGTCTTTTTAACTGAACTTTGTAAGGATTCGACATTTCAATATGCATTGTGAACAATGTCATGTAATAGAAACATTTTTATGTTCTTTGTACTGAACTCTATATTATTGATGAACTACGAGAATTGATAAAGTTAATTGTTCCTTAGATTAGGACTAATGATGAATTCTCTTTATGTTTATATCAAGGTTGTGAGACTTGGACTTGCTAAAACTTAGCTACCTTGAGACTAGACAAAACTTGATAATAGGAAAAAAAATCAAAATAGAAGAAATTTTGTTCCCAAAAAAACAACAGGGTATGTTGAATTTTAGGTAAGTTTAACCAAATTTGGCGAATTTCAGTTTGTAGGTGAGTTTTCACTGAGTAGACATTTTATGATGAACTCGGCAAAATTCGCAGATATTTGTTGAGTATCACAACGTTGGTTTATAAGATTATTAAATGCATGTAGTAATTAGGTACATAAAAGTAATGTCTCGTGAGAGACATAATGTCCAATACAATCAACTTAGCATTAGATTGTGATAACTTAATTAATTTTTTTTCTTTCTATGATTTAATTTCTTTTTTATAATGATAATGAGGACTTAAATTTAATTTTAATTAGCAAAATGGCTACAATTTTTCCTGTAGAACCTCAATATGTTTGATTTCCGTATATAGCTATAAATATAGACAACAAGAAATGCAATGTTCCAAAAATAATGAAATCCAAACACAATGTAGTTCTTCTCCCAAGCTTATAGGTATAAATTGTTCTAAACGTAGCAAAAATAAGTAAAACATATATTAACTTGAGACTTTAAATCATTTTGACATGGTGTATGTGTCATGTTGACTAGTAGTGTTGGTCTTCTCTCAAGATACGATTCTATCTTTTGACTAGCAGAGCTTTATGAGAGTTCTTCCCATGGAGGGAGATTCACATCATTTTCCAAGTGGTCAAGTAGGTATAAAACAATATAGATATTCATTTAATTCATTCATATTCCCTCTTAAGATGATGAAAGCATTTCTAGATTACTTCTCCCATTCACAAAGATCTAGAATGTGGTTAGCGACTTCAACATAGAGACATCCCTTGGCTTTGTTTATCTCACCGTGCTTAGACTTGACTCGGGTTCTCTATGTCTTTAATTTCTTAATGGATTCACAGAAGGTGGATTTCATTATTAACAATTAAATTGAACAAACATTCACACAAGATGCACCTCCCTCACACCTCCAATATTCGTTGGGTAGGGGGCATGCTCCACAACTCTCCATTAGAAACAATGAGATGCCCAGAGTAGGAAAATACAGAATTCAATGGCCAAGCTCCAAGAAATGCACACTAAGAAGGGAGGGAATGACTGAAAGAGCTTTCGAAATAGGATAGGGTGATGAAGACTTGGAGAGTTCTCATATATTGATGAGGGAAGTGTTGAATTCAATATCTATACTGGGTGAGATGGTCTCCATCATATGAGAAAAGGAAGAAAATTTCTCTCCTTTTAGCTCCATAAATGTCTTGCTGAATAAATAATAATGCTAGTGTCCTTAAATCATTGAAGTATTTGATATCCATGACATCTATCTTGATGCTTTAAAGACATTGTTGATATGACTCACCTGGAATTACAGCTTGATTTGATTTGATTTTTGGAGGTTGAGAAGATTTTTATCGCCCCTCTTTTCCAAATAACCATAGGTGTACTCATGGGATTAGATTGATAGTTTTACTCTGTCACTTTCTATCCAGATCTATAGCTTGGATTCTGATTCAAGAGCTCCTTGGTTAACCATTTCATTTTCTTTGGAGTTTAGATGTCTTTTAACTCGAAAGATAGAGGATTCGTGAAAGGCCTTTAGAAGTAATGTTTCCCTTTGGAAAATGCTTGCTAGATTTTGGAGAGGAGGGAGCTAGCTCTAGTTTCAATGCTCAAATTATTATGCTTGAGTCTCCAATGATAATAATCTCTCCTTGGTAAATTCTTTGAATAATTTTTTTTCCTCAATATGTTTCTAGTGCCCTGTGTGTTGGAAAATGTAACTAGGTTTGGTCTTCATTTAATGAATTTGAGTCATATTGTAATGTACTTGTCAAAAGAATAAAGAAATTTATTATTATTATTATTATTGTGACTTATTAAAGTATGGGTTTTATTCTTGGGTCACCATGTTTTAGGTGAAAGTCCCCATTTAGGTCTTCTAGGATTTATTCTGAGTCAATAGAGTCATTGTATTTTTAAAGAGACCCTTCTTGGGCTTTTGAATCATGTAAAAAAAAATGTTAAGTATTGAGTCAAATGTGATTTATGTATCCTCGACATCCAGTCGGCCTATAAGAGATCAAATCGACCTAAGGACACTAATTCGAGCTCACATGAAGCGTATAAATACAAGCAAGTCGAATTCATTTGAAGATCACTCTCTCACAAGAAGTTCGATATCTCTTGAAGTCGGAGGAAGTGCAAAGTACGAAGCTGGGAAGCCACAGGAAGTGCGAGCTGGGTGGAGTCTAAGGAGAAGAATAAAAATGAAATTTTGGTGCCTCTCTCTCACTTTTTGAGGTTTTGATGCCCAATGATTGAGCATCTGGTTCAATGTGCAATTCCTCTTTCCATCGAGTTAAAGAAGACTTGAAATGGAGCAAGAAGAGAAAAGTTATGGTCTTGGATTTTTCTTGGATATTTTAGTCACTAGTGTGCAAATCTATCTCAAGATACCTAGTGAAAGAAACATATAGATAAAACGTGGAAGTCAAAGGACATGGGAAAATGGTGCAACACCCATAAAATCCCTTGGCACAACAATGACAAAGTTGTGCTCAACCATGGTTATTAGATGAGCTTAAAGCCTCAAACTTGATTTAGTGGGAGTGCCACTAGATCCCAGGGATAGGGAAATAAAATGGATCATCAACATAGAATTCAATGTCACAATCATCGTTGCAAAGGTCACTAGAGGAGCTTTGGGAAGGTGACTGCCTCTTCCACTTGACAATGTAGGTGAAGGGGACATCACTTCATGTCATTGTTGGTAGAAATGGTCAAGAGAATTTGATCTTAGTTGAGGTTCTAAGAAGATTCTTTCTTTAGTAACCTTAGTTACGCATGCAGTAGTTTAAATTTTTTGTTAGTCCTATATAAATAATGTTGAGTTGGTTGGGCTTTACTTTTTTCCCATTCTATGACTACTCTTGACTCTCTTCATATTTTCTTCCAATTGAATCATTCTTGTTTCTCATGTATTTGTGTCAAATTTATTCCAATTCAGCGTTACTAGTGTAGCCCTCTTCTTCTAACCAACCATGATTAAATTTGTAGCAACCTAGCTTTATTTGTAGTATAAATAATATGGTTAGAGCCACCTCCATCTCCAACCCATGACTTCAACCCATCTGAATCTTCTAGAATAATTTATGAAACCAGGAATCTGGTCAGTCATTTTAACACTCCATCTATTCCACTTCTAAAATTTATCCAAGTTGGAACTATCTAACTAGTTTCAGTATTACACAAAATGAGGTCTTCAAACAATTGGATAACATAACCAGTGAGGGGATCTTAATTCTTTCCTAGCTCCTTCTCCCAAAGTTCTCCCATCTTTCATTTTAAAGTTAAATTCAAGTCTCAATATTATATTACACTCTCTGATCCTGACATTTTTTAAAAATGTTTTCCTACCATCATATGGCCCATAAAAAGTAAATATAAAGAACTCCTCTCCACCTTCTATATATTTTAGATCTATTTTGACACCTACAAGCAACAAAGATGCATTAATGAGATCAATTGTATCTTTCTAGCAAGTAATATTGTAGTTTGATCTTTCCTCACAATATATTGAAATAAAATACCAATATTTAGAATTGTTGATAGTAAAGCCTCTGTGTTCTTCCCCTTCACACATAGTTTCATGAAGCAAAATGCCATTTGGATTGTATTTGGAAAACCAGATTTTGAGGGCCAATTTTTTGTGGGTACCCCCCCACCCTTCTTAGACTAAATGAAAAAAGTATCATGGTTTCATCTTCTATGAGGCTTTTCCTGCTCTAAGGGTCCTTTCATCATCATTTGCATTCATTCCTTAACCTCCTTAATGGATTTATTCTTTGCTAGGGTAAGGTAGCATCATTTAGAACTGTTGACAGTAAAGCCTCTACATTCTTTCCTTCCCATATATTTTCCTGAAAGAAAAATGACATCTGGATTGTATTTGGAAAAACACCTTTTCATGGTTAATTTAATGATAGAATTATCATGCTTCAACCTTCTTTGAGATTTCCCCTACTTTGAGGACCCCTTTATTGTCATATTAGTTTCTTCTTTAATGAATTTCTTCTTTGCTAGGATAAGATAGGATTTCCAAACCATTAATGATCCCTAATAAATTACCTTTGCCAAACCTCCTTCTATCCCTTCTTTCTCCCTTTGGGAACCATCTCTTCTAGGTCTTAGGTTACATCTAGGTCTAGATATTCCATCATCTTTAGGGGTATAATCCCAAAACTCATATGACATAGAGGCTTTACAGGATCCCTTTATAGGTAATTTACTAGTATCTTCTACCGAGATTGTGGATTGTATGTCACTTATACCAAATTAATATTCTAACTTAAGATGATTTTGATTAGTATAGTAATGGGAATTCCAGTGGTGAATTGGATCAAGGGGTTCTTATCCTTGGCTTCCTTTGCTATTCTAATAAATCGATCAACTTCTAAATTTTCTGTTTGGTTGTAGGACTAAGTAAAATGATAACAACCAACAAGAGAGAAGGTTCCATCAAAGGGATAAAAAATGGAAACTCCATATCTTTGCCATACATTTTATTTGTAGATGACATTATTCTCTTCGGATTAGGGACTGAAAGAGAAGCTAGAAAGCACAAGGAAATCCTAGACGTGTGTAACAAAATTATAGGAATTTAGTGAATATTTTAATTTCTCGGGAGTGGAAGAAGGATTAGGATGTGAGTACCTCCCTCTACCCCTGTTCCTTGTGATAACGGAATCAAATATTTAGGTTTTCATTCAAATTTGAATGATTTTAATAATAGACATTGGTTTTCAGTATATGAAAAAATATATTACGTCTAGTGCTATAGGTGGTTGTCTAGTAAAAGGAGGTTCATCGCCAAGTAAAACCAATTAAGGGGCATAATCATATATTGGTTATCCATAGACCATTAAAGGAATCTTGGAGAAGACACAAAAATTTCCTTTGGATAGGAAAAAGAGAAAATGAGCATGCACTTGTTCATAATGTCCCTAACAACATAGAGCCTATGGACAGTGTTGCACAATGAATATCTATGGGGAAAAATAACGCTCACCAATAGCCCTAATATTAGTAGAAGATTGGATTAAAATAGATGTAGAGATATTTAGAGGAATTTTAATTGTTTGGAAGGAAATGGTGAATGCATTTTCTCCAATCAAGACGTCTCTGGGAGACTTTGGGATATTGAGCTTGCGTGTGCATTTTATCTTGAGTGAAGGTTCAAAGGAGAAACTGCACCAAAACTGTGCCGCAACCTCCACAATGATGGATTCCCACAACTGAGCCCTACATAGCTCGAATTCTTCAATGTGCAGAAGAGTAAGAGTGATTGATTAAAATTAGCTCCTAAATGAAGTATTAGCACAAACTCCTATTTCAGGCAAGAACCAAAATAAGTTTCCTGGTTCAAGGTAAAAACAATGTCTGGCTTTGGATCTACTCCCTCCACCGCCCCTTACGTCTGTTGGACCAACTTCTAGTTCAAAAGCTATGCACATATTTCCCTTACTAGTCTACTCCATAATCTACCTCTAAATCTAATGCTCAATCTACTACTCTTTCTTATTTTGTAGGAATCAACCACAGGGATGCTTCTTATGGGTAAGCCAAAGGCTATGTTACTAACCCTACTGCTGGAAGCTACTGCTGTTGGATGGAGGGTATGGTACCTTTGAAACTGGGGAAATTTCTATAGAATAAATTACATTAATCAAAAGAAATATGATCGTCCTACTATATATTATTTCATCTTGATAAAGAGTAAATCAATACCATGCAATAATATAAAGTTAGTTTATTTTACTTGTCTCTACCTAACACAACAGAAATTGATTTGATGAGTTTCAAGGTTTGTATTCTTAAAATAAGAAAAAACATCAATCAATCCTCTCTTTTTTTTCTAAGGCTCAATAACTTGCCATTTGAGCAATTTTTTTATTCCTTAAATCATTGCGGGAAGCTTATGATTGCAGACATGTTGGGGTAGCTGATTTCCAACTAACACATATTTCCATTTTTTGTTTTTAACCCCTATGAAAAACCGAATAGATAATTTCTTGCATAGCAGACATAACTAGCTTACCCTTCCCATCACTGCCTAAAATTAGGGCCATGCATCTAAGGTAATACCCATTTTTTAATGAACTAATAGTAGAGTAGCATAGTTGTGGACATAAATCAAATGCAGAGTTGTCAAACCTTCAAGTAAAGCATTAGAGACCATTGCACTTTAACTTTGGCACCAATACTTTGTAGATGGATTGGGGCCATGGATAAATTAGACTTCTTGAATGGTTGTAACTCATAAGACACACAAAAAGTAACTTTTCTTTCTCCATTTATTGTCATGAAATAATGTACTTTATGTAAGTTCAAGAAAAGACATTATTCAAAGTGGAGTCCAACATAAAAAAACCATATATCTATTCATTGCTCATTTCCTACCACACTAAATCTATACAGTAGTTTGCAACATAACCTATCAAGAAAGCCTTAGATAAACATAATAGAAAAGAAGGCACACTGATGTGACAATAGGGAGCTCCAAATTGAACATTGCATTCAAGGAGTCTTGGTAAACCAGATTTGGAATCTATGATTAACTCAACATAGAGTACCCCTACAAACATACAACCTCCTTCTACCTCTATTCACTTCACAATTGGAAGAACAATTGATTTCATTGCCAATTACTCAACTTCCTTTGTCAAGGTCAAAGTTAATGAATATGCCCCCGTTCCTCCTGTATTTGTACATGTATCTCCTTCACTCACACATGTATGATCTTGTGCCGAAATTAGAGGAAGATTATTTTCACAATCAACAAGATCAAAAAATGAAGCTTCCTCTCCTTCAAGGAACAACCCCAAAATAATTTGACAACCATCTGACCAAAGACTTCCTTTTACAAGATTACTATCAACTGAATCATATTCTTCTTCAAGAGTATTTTCAACAACGTCCCTCCCATAAGCCAAGCCATCCTCTTTCACAACAATAGGTGCCCCTTCTTTCTATATATAGCTTTTTTTGCATCTAATGCATTGATAAAATTTTGGTTCCGCAAATAGATCAAGCAAAAATTTAGAGACATATTCCAAGACAAGATTGCTAACCAGTAAGTCTATTTTTCAATTCAAAAATTTTGCATGTCATAACTCTAAGATCAAGATCAAGAGCTATGTTGTCATATTCATATAGTTTGATTATTCCAACCAGTAAATGAGAAAATAACAGAGGGAAACAAAATTTGGCTTGAGAACCTTGGTTATAAGGACACCATACTTGTCACACAATGTCTTAATGAAATCCTTTGAACCCTCCAAAGTCATTGCTTTTAGTGATGGGCCAAAAGTATGGATTCTCGCTTTAAGAATATCATTTAAGATGTAGGAACATCAACAATAAGGTTATGGGTAAGCAACAAATCTAGGAGAATGAGGATGATGAAGATGATGATGGTAGAGCAAGGGGAGTGATAGAAACATATGTAGAGTTGTGATGGAAGAATGGTTGATGAACCATTTACAAGAAACAATTTCCTACAGAATTAGTGGATAGAATTGTTGGTAACCTATGTATTTTCATGAATGGTGATTCTTTTGTTTGGACATCAACAATTTTTATGTTTTACAAGTACAAATGAAGCAGGCAAAATAAGAAATAAGACCAAAAATGAAGACACATAGTAAAGAACCTACAAGAGAGAGAAGGGGCCAACTTAATGAAGATTTCTCATTTGTAATGTTTAAATGAATAAAATGATAAAAAATATAATAATGTAGAGTCATTTTAGAAGTCTACTTAGGAATGAAAGATTAAGAGAAATAAATGAATGTAGGAATGAAGATTTTGACTTCTAACTCAGGGTAGTTTTTTCTTAACATACTCTATATTTCCTCTGTTATTTGGGATTTTTGATGCAAGATTTATCAAGATGTGGATTATTAGTTGTCTTTCCTTTTCGTTTTGTAGTTTCAGTATTTTCTTGTGCCTGCGCGGCTAGTGGATTATGCAGAATTTAGATAAAGGCAATATTTTGATACAATGGGATACAATATTTAGATGTTGTTTCCTCTGGCCCATTGTGGTTCGGTTCCTTTGTGCAACATATTTTTCCTTGCTACAAGATGTATTTTTGGCTATTTCTGGAATTGGCCTTTTCTAGATTGATGTTCTTTCTTTTTGGTTTCTTCTATCCCATGGGGATTATGTGAACTGTATATGAAAGCAATTTGTTTTGTTTTGTTTTGTTTATAAGGAATGAAGACTGTTAAAAAATCATGGAAATTATTAATGATCATTTGTATCATAGTGTAAAATAGGAAATGGATTAATAATATAATACTCCCTTTAGAATATTTTGGAACATATTTTCCTCATGTCCTTACTTTGTAAATGAGTGAGTTTTTACTTAGTTGTGCCTCTGATTACATGAATTGGAGTGACTTTTTACTCAATTGCGCCTCTGATTACATGAATTGGTATTAGACCTCAACAAAGATTTTGAATTGAAAGATTCTTAGCGGAGAGTAGATTGTCATTTTCCGTGAGAAAAAACAAAAAGGTTTTCCTAAAACAAAGAAATTACTAATGCTATGGGGTGATTGTAGTGCATGGAAACTGAAGCGGGTGGATTCAAACTGATGGCTAAGAAAGAAGTGGAACCATTGTTGCTGTTAAGAGGACAGGTGCAATTCTATTGTTGTTGGGCATGTCATTGCTGAAGTGGAACCTTATATATGATTTCTTTATTACTTTATATTTCCATATTAGAGGTTGGTTATTGAAGGACTATTCCACATATTTAATTTACGAATTTTCACATAATTGTTTGGCCACTAAATTACTGGTCAAGTAGCCTTTATCTTGTTGGTTTTGAGTATTTTATTATAGATTTATAGGTTAGAACAATAAGTACAATCCTCAAGGACACCCCTCTGAGGCTGGCAAGCACCAACCGAAATAGAGAGGAGGATTTTCCAGTGACACATAGGGCATATTTTCCTAACTGTTAGATGACTTTTGTGGGTTGATCTTGAAAGTTTATATCAGCTCCAAGGGCATAAGAATTAGTGCTAACAGGAACCAAAACTATCTTCAATGTTTTCAATTGGGCTCGAAGATGGCCTTTCTTTGTTCCAACTTATTTTCTTCCACTATTTGATATTTTGGCTTTAATGAACAACATTCTTTTGACAACTAAATTCTTACCTTATTCTTGCTTAATTTTGTCAATATTATCTCCAATCATTTTGTTGTTTGTGTAAACGAATTCTAGCAGCATTCCTTCATTTTGAATTTTGAATTTTTGGGCATTCACATGCTTTGTGTTAAATTATTGGTGATGGGTTCTACCTCATCTTGTACTTGGTTTGTCATATTCTACATGTGACTATTCCTCTATCTCATAATACTTGATGTTATCTAACTAGCTTCTCTTCTACTATCAAAGTAATTTGAAAAGCCTCTTCAACAAGATCAACATATTAGTACATAGTTCATTTTGAATTTGAAAAGTACTTCATCTATCCTCTTCTACTTGCGATTATTCCTCTTTCTCATAATACTTTATGTTTTCTAACTAGTTTTTCTTCTACTCCCAAAGCAATTTGAAAAGCCTCTTCTACAAGTTGGAAATATCGGTACTCTTTGGTCTTCTTGTTCAGCTATGCCAAATCAATTTTCTAGTTGATAAAATTATTAAGTGTAATCACAAAAAATCATATCTCTGTGTTAATTTCACCTGTCTATACAAGGTTGTTTGGTAACATGTGAGTAAGAATTTTTCATGAAACTTGCTTACAATCTTCTCCTAACCTTGAATTCTTTTTTCTTTTTCTTTCAAATTTGTTCCCTCCTTGCCACTTGTTGGTCTTCGTATTCATCTACTCCGAATTGAATTGCAAATTGATAGAATTCCTTGGTATATTCAGAAACAATCATATCTTTATGTTATTTCAAGTTGTGTATACAAGGTTATTTGGTAATCTATGGAATTTTTGTTGTTTACCATTCACTCTCAAATATTAATTAGCATTCAATGGATAGGAGTATAAGAAATATCAAATTGAATATGACCTCCAAGCTTGGATGTACACTTTTCGGAAAATAACATGTTTCATGCTCAATGGATATTTGTCACCACTACATACATGACAAAAGTTTTGTCCGAAATGTTGCTAAGCGAACTAGCTTGTCTTTAAAGTGACTATGTCCCTTTACATTTTTTTATTTCGTTGCATACACATCTTGATATGGAATTCGAGCTATGTAACATGGATCCGTAGTTGTCTTATCACTTCTTAAAGTATTACATTACTAGAGACACTCGTTTTTATCGTGTAGTTACTTAATGCAACATTATTGACAATTAAAGTTTCATAAAAGGAGAGGACATGTTTGTCTTCATAATTCACATCCAACCAAATACTTGGGTTATCCTACACTAAGTCAATAAAATCATTGAAATTCAACAACGGCATAACATTTTTTGTTTTCCATTGAAACCTTAGGAACTCAAAGGATGTTGCTGCAAGTTCATTTTCAGCTTTTTCCTTAAGCTAAGGAAAAACTTGAAAATGAACTTGCAGCAACATCCTTGCAATATATATGTACCTATTGTTGCTTCAAACATCTATCCTACAATTTCCAGGCATATTTTCACTTTGAAGCCTTGGATTTTGTCTCCATGCATGTCATAAATTTTTCTACTTGCATGGTCAGAACATACTAGTTATAGGCTTACTTCTTACTAAAATTCCTTTTTGTGATGCATTAATCACACTTGGATCTTGTATGATGCTCCCCATATGCTTCTACAATTTCACAAGAGAATGAGTCTACTGATTATGCTTTAGGTGTAATGTTATTCTTGTAAGTCCATAGAATGGAAAGGATGCCAAAGTAACAAAACATGTGGTATGTACAACATTAGGAGATGAATTCTAACTTCTGAAAGTGATACAAGGGAGAAATGTCCTCCTAGAATCTGCATATGAAATGTTGATAACCTCTTCCATATGTGCATATAACCGGTGTTATAAATATTAGGATCAACAAAATATTGGCAAGCATCATAAATGTAGGATATTGGAGACGATGGGAAAATATTGGCCATATGATAAATTACTTTTGAATTATCGCTTTGCAGAAAATACCACAAGTTATGATTGCTGTAAATATGATAAATTGGCGAGAAAGGAAACACTAAAATAGTAACATGTATGATGCTAAGGAAACTAATTGCTTAGTAATTTGTTTCTATGATGAATTTTGGAAAAATTACTGTCAGGAAGACAATGACATTTTATAGGTGACCATGTTTATTTAATGTCTCAGGTATTAATTTCCTAAGTCATCTTTGGTTTTGCACTGGATCAATTCAAGTTTTAGCTTAACATATTCTAAACATTCAAGGTGTCAACTTCCTTATGGAATAGCTAACTGAGAATGGAGATAAGTGGATCCTAAAGTGGGAATGGAGATAAGAGGATCTCTTAACTAACATATGCGAACCATCTATTTGATAATGAAATTTTCTTGCAAGATATTTGTTTTATTTGAATGTGTTGACGGTGTTGGACCCGCCAACATGTCAGGGGATCTCCCTAGTAAGAAGTCCCAACTAGACCTCAGACCATTTGGTGTAGGAGTCCCAACAATGGGTCTTACGGTATCACCTTCACCGTGGTTGCTCACAGAGGCAAGTAAGATGTCCCTATTGGTAGCAAGGGTGTGACATGTGCACCAAGCCAAGGAAGGTGCATGAATGGTTCTAAAACACAAAAGGTGGAATGAGAGTGCCCCTTGCAAAACCTGTGTAAACATGTATCTTGGAAGGGAACACACGAGCATAGATGCATCACAAACTAGAAGGAAGGTGATCTAACAATCCAAAGTGATGGTTAAACCAACATCACATTTCAGTAAGCTTCATACATGCATATACAAAAAGAGTCTATACATACATGTGTAAGCAAAAAGATACATATATCATTAGAGTAAAAAAGTTAACTGAAATACAATAACAACATATGCATGAAACATGCTGGCTCTGTTATATTAAGAAGTGAAAGTTCCAATCATACAATACAAGCATGACCAACCAATATTCTCGATAACGGAACTTTATAGTCACTGGCGCTTGCTCCTCGAAAGAGATGTACTAGCTCTACATTACCGAGAAGACAAGGCTCATTACAATACGCTCCAAGCTTTCTCTTAGATACTCCTATAGGAAGCTTGGCTGACAAAAAGCCTCTACAATGAGTTACGAGGTACTATAAATAGAAAAGGGTGGGGTAACCCTTAAAATTCCCGTTTGTGACTGTTCACCTACCCTCATAACTCTTCAACTACTCTATGACTGTTACATTAAACTATTGACACTTCGACTTCTACTTTACAAGATGTTACGTACAATCTACACATGTACCGATGTGAAACAAAATGGCTTGAGAAAGCCATGCAAGACATAACCAAGACTCAGATAGTTGTGGTAAGACCAAATCTTCGACATCCTTGCGATGATCGATTGTGGCAAACTGATGCCAAGCTTGGTCATCCATGATGGTGTCCGTGCACTCAATGGTGAAACCTTGTTGAAAGCGAACTCTTGCCTCCGTTGCATCTGGTACACTGAAATGGCTCATTTGTCTAACTCTCTGATAACATGTCCATCATCGTATTGAGTGTAGCCGGACCAACAACATACTAATGCATAGAGTCTCTGCTGATCTCCAAGTGTGTGCTGGTGACCATGCACATCAACTTGTCAAAATACATGTTCAGCTCCAATCAGACTTTCTTCTTGTCTTTGCCTCGGTGAGTGTGAAAAATGGGTGGGATAACATGCATGTGAACAATGAAATCTATGCTCCTAAATACGCTTGCATGCGATCGACAACATTGCTCACCCTGTCTACTCCATGCCAGCTGCTGGATGGGTCCATAACCTGTATGGGCGTGGTTTCATCAGTTTGTGCATGTTACACCTCCTGCTGTGCCTGTTCTTGCTACAACTCCTTATGTTGTCTGTGCAACTCCTGTTCTTCCTTGAGTTGTCTCTTCAGCACCTATGACTCCTTCTTTATTTATCTCTCAGCCTTCATGTGATCCTCTTGTCGCGTCGTCACCTCATAGCCTCAATCTCCAAAGCTGCTTTCATCATAAGTGGATCTGCTTGAGCTTGCAACTTTGTTCAGCTTCTACGCTATCAACAACCTTCCTCTTGTATTTGTCACACACATGTGTGCTACCTTCTATTAGTGTTGATGGTGCTGCTTGCTATGGCGTTTATTCCATTTCATCTTGATATCCTTATCCATGAACAACTTGATGTTTTCATAGATAGGCAAGTTCACAGACACTTGATCGACTGCATCCCCAGTTGTGCTCTGAATGGTGTCTTCAACTCTACTCTCCTGGAAGCCATTATACATGTGTTGCTGAGAGGCAAATGAACACCTGTGATAACTGGAGACATACCAACACTCATGACAAGAAATCTGTTAGTCGAAAACCAAAACAAACTGGAGGACTGACATGCAACATACCTGTGTGACTATTTGTGAATATTGCGCAATTTTCACCGGGAGGTTGGGAGACTGACTGCCAAAACTGTGCAAGGCATAGTCTAGGATGTTGGGAGGCTGACTAGCTGCTGGAAATGCATAATGCATAGTCTAGCCTGGCCTGCTAAGGACTGAAAATGTGTAATGCAGAATTTTAGTCAGTAATGACATGCAAACCAGCAAACTAGATTGTGTAGTTTTTGGGGCCAGCAAGGCACTGACTCCTAGAATTGTGCATTGCAGGTCTGGAGGTTAGTGATGGGCCAGAATTGCACAAATTATGCAGGGAAGGTAGAGCCTTCACTTCCAGAAATTCACAATGCTAGCCGGGCAAGGCAAAGTATGGGTTAAGGCAGCCCAGTTCCGTCGACATGCGACTAAAAACATGAGAAGTCTGAATGCATGGTGAAAATGAGTGTAAACAAGAGTGAATGATCATCCATGCAAACAGTAAGTGCAGGATTCAGAAAATGGTAAAACATTCATGTGTGTGAAACAGGTCGTTGCAATGGTGACCGTCGGTGCAAAAACATTGTCATGCATGCAATAGTAGTGAGATTTGAACTAAAACTGAAATGGTGCTTCTACAAGCTAACATACATTAAAATGACAGCAAGCGCTCATTGAAATCAAGCAGACGACACTCACACAAAGAAAAACACAAAAAGAGAAAGAAATGCAGTGCAAGACATGAAAAGCAGATTTACCCTGAAACATCTTAGCTGAAAGTGCCGAAGAATCCTCGATGCAATATGGGATTTCGGAGCTACAAGGTCGATATGAGAAATGAGCTCTGCAATGTCTGGTTCATGAGTTTTGATAAGATCGAGGTTATGACGCGCATGCCACAAATCTAGGAAAAAATGACACTTAGCGAGAGGTTTCTAAAATGAGCTTTGCATGTAACCTCCAACTGCTAAAAATAGGTCCCTAAATCTAGGGATGCCTTTTGCATGCTGCCTTTTGCTATTCGGGAAGAGCAACCCATGCATGCAAATTAGTTTTACTCAGTCCCAAAGGGAACTGGTCAACCTGAAGGCACATGCAATAGCCTGCAAGACTGGGAGAGGGATTTCCACAGTTTTCGAGATGAGCTGGGCTGGATGTCCTAGAGGCATTGCACAATTTCTTGGGTCAGCAGGTGGTTGCTACCCATAATTGCGCAATTTTTGGGTTGTGTTGTAGTGCTAGGATATATTGCGCATTTTTCTCAAGGAAGCCTATCTGACTGTTCTGTGCAATTTCTGAGCCCAGTAGGCTGCCTAGCTAATTTGCACAATTTCTAGGTTGCACTGCAGTGCTGGGCCAGATTGCACAATTTTTCCAAGGCAACATGTCTGACTGTTCTGTGCAATTTTGGATCTCAGCAGTCTATCCAACATATTTGTGCAATTTCTGGAGGGAAGGCTCAACTAGAAATTAGCTTAAGTCTAGAATGGCAACCTGTGAAGGGAGTGAAGAAAAATGAGATGCACAGGCTAGAAATCCATTGAAAATCAGCTGAAGCCTATGTACTTGAAAATGCAAGACATGCTACTAAGGAAAGTTGGTAGGGAGGCTCCAAAATGAAGCTAAGAAAAAATTTTGGAGGGTGGTTGGCTACAACAGAATGAAACTTAATGCATCAATCATATTTTTGTGTAATCAAAGTTTGAAATCCCCTCATTATCTCGAACAAGGGAATTGATCTAACAGAGATTGAATCTCTGGAATAATGACCATAAATACATTGATTTTGAATACCCTTTGATTTCTTTTTCTTCTTTTCTTCTCATGAACTGACAATTGTTCCAATATGAGGGATATAGTTGCCAAAAAAATATGTATATTGGATAAATCTTAATAAATCTTTATTCATGAATAAGTCATATAGTTCATTGGGTTTTCCTTCTAAATTGAGCATATGGAAATGGGCGTGAGGTAAATGATTGATTTTTGTGGTCTAGATTTTATTGTCCAATGGCATGAGAGGTAAGTATGTTAATAATTTGTTGTTAACAAAGGTTGTTCTCATATTAAATAATATTTTCCCACATAATGCGGGAGGAACTCATTGCCATGTTCTTGCCATTTTAGTCATATGCAGGTAGTTGAGTGAATCATTTGAGGTATTTTTGAGGTTTAATTCAAAGTTTTTGTTTGAGTAAGTTACTTGTAGAAAAATTTCACTCGATTACCCCATATTTGAGTTATATTACTATATTTATTGTATTTTTCTTCCAATGCCAGTGACTTATGGGAAATGGTAATAAATTCAATCAGTTGTTCAGTTTTGTGATTTAAGTTCATTAATATATTTGTCTTCCAATGTTAATGAGTTGTGGGGAATGGTGATAAAGTCAATTTGTTATTCACTTTTGTTATTTAAGTTCATTAATGGACTTTGTTTAGTTATTACAGGCTTGCCAGAACTTTGTCATGACCAACAGCCTTATAAAGAATATGTCCCAAACTTTCTAAATTTGGATCCATATCCACTGCAGAGCTACACCCAAAAATTCATGACGAAAAACATAAACAGATGACCCATGAAAGTGTCATGAGTAGGCTTATTCTCATCATGGTCTAGAGGAAACTCATTTGAAATCCCAACACATATTCTAATGTAATAGGCTTCATATGGGCACTCATTTCTTTCAGGTATGCTAAATTTTATTATGCTATGAACATTGAATCAGATCTGGTATCAATCAGCTTTCAGACCGTTCATATGGATTTTTGGTAAGATCATTGTAGGTGGCATGTTGATATGCCGATAATTGTGATGAAATCAATAGAAATAAAGTCTGATGTAGGTCTTCTTATGGCCATGTTTAGTCTAGGTATGCATTTTCCTTGAAATTTTATATTATTTTTGATTTGTACTCCATTTTTCCTACATGGGTAAATATTATTCAGTGGTGTACTGAGAGCTCCAATTTTTCTAGATATTTGTTAAGATTTTCTTTTTAAGGGGAATTGAAATTGATTGATACCATAGGATTTCAAGGGAATGGGACATGTTTTTTTGGGACCAATCTTAAATTCTATAAATTATAACATTAATTTCATAAAATAAATCCATTTCTAAATCTTTTAGATGACCCAAAAAGTTACTGAAGTTTTAGTACTGAAGGTAAATTCTTTGTATATGTAGTTGAGAGAAAGGAAAAAATATGCATGGGAAAGATATGAAATCGAGGTAGACAATTATCCGAAAGTGTAAGGGAAGGGGACATATTTTTTTGGGACAAATCTTAAAGTCTCTAAATTATAACATTAATTGCATAAAATAAATCAATTTCTAAATCTTTGGGATGGCCTAAAAAGTTGTTGAAGTTCTATTACTTAAGGTAAATTCTTTGTATGTGTAGTTGAGAAAAAGGAAAAATATGCATGGGAAAGATATGAAATCGAGGTAGACAATTATCCCAAAATACTGAGAGAAATTTTCAGGAGGCAGTAAATTGTGAGAATGGTGTCGTCATAACTATCTTTACATGTTATTCTAAAATTTTGTTATGATTACTTATTGACATGCATGTTCATGGCTTTGCAACCAAGGATCATAACACGTTGGAATTATGTTGCAACTTTTGCAGTGATTGTTAGATTTCTTACAGGACCAGTTGTGATGGAAATAACTTCTTTGTGGTTGGTTTAAGGGGGGGTGTTACTTCACATGTCCATTGTACAATTATGGGAGCAGAGAAGACCTTATTAGAAGAGAGAATTTATGCCTGCGTTACATTTAATGTTCACATACACCCTGTTACCGCTCCAAGAAACTCTCCTAGGTTGTAGCTCGGAGATGCCTGGTAACATATAATCTTCAATATTGTTCTAGGAACTATTGTAATGGATGATGGTTTGGTTCAAGCCAGATAACCACTTCAACTCTACTTCACTCCAGAGATGCATGAACGCCCTCAGCCTACAAGGCTTTAGACCACTAATGCTCAATAGTTTTCAGATTAAGTGAATGAATGAAGAATACTAACCACACCAGCAGATGCATACATAACATATGATGGCTAGCTGCAACCAGTGAATGAATCTTGCAACTCTAATTTATCTAAGCAGAGATAAGATGACAGTTATCTAGAGTTAGATGCAGAAGAAACACATATGACCTATTCAATAGCCAATCCAATTCACCAATGCAGGGATAAGATGACAGTTATCTAGCATTAGACATAGGAGGAAGCATGAATAAACCTATCCAGGTGTAAGTTTAGAACAAAGGGGAAATGGACATTGAACATATAACAACAAAAGAAGGTTGTATTACTGAAAATGAAGATGAGACGCTGCAAGGAACAGAGTATCTATAGTCTCCAGAAGTTGAACCCTAATTACATCTTGCTTTCGGCTATTTATAGTTTATTTTTACAATGATCGTTAGTCGTTTAGGGCTGGAGATGTCTTAATCGACGACCTACTGTCATTAACTATCTGATTGCGTTCCAGGACATAATTTCCTTTCCATCACGAAAACATTAATCAATTCTAGTACTGTGTTGCCTTGTTAGGTGGTTGGATGGATTATGGTAGTGGATCTCCATGAATGTTTAATTCTGTTTACTGAGTTGTGCTGTGTCCTTCTTCCGTCAGCCATGCTTTCTATTAATTCAGTTTAGCAGTGAGACTGTGCCTAGGCTGATAGAGCCGACCATCTTCTCCTTTGGGTAATAGATAGGGAGTGGAGTATGGAGTGAATTGGTGGATGGACGTGTCAAATCAGATGGATATAGAGGTGATAGAGTGGTGGAGGATGATTGGGGACGATCATGAACGAGGGCCATCGGATTGGGGGAAATGCATGGTGGAGATTGTGTGTAGGGGATTTGAGGTCGTGGTGGGAGCGGAACATGTCCGGACTGTTAGATCTCGGGTGGACAGATCAGACAGTTATAGGGTGGAAGAGGTGCGCGGATGATAACACCCGGGGGTGGTTTGGCTCGGGCAGTTATGGTTTTATCGGAAGGGCATCGGGCGATAATTGGTAAATGTCAGAACTTGCCTGATTCCATTCAATGGATGACACGTAGTGGTGGAGGAGATAGAGAAACCGCCCTCATCGGGCGGGTACTTTTCACGCTAGTTGTCCGTGCGATATGAATGAGAGCTGTTAGATCTGGCGGGGGTGATCTAACGGCGGGGAAAGATCGGGCATGTTTCAGTGATCGGGTGAAATGCGGGCCGTCAAATTGGCGGGGAAAGATCAATGGCGGAGGGACATGGAGGTATGAGATGTCCTCGGGAAATGTGTGGAGGGCGCGTGAGACGGAGAGGTAAGGTTTTGCGGGGGGTTTTGGATTAATTTGCTTAAGGCTAAGGTGAAAGAGGGTTTCGTTGGGATGTGAGGGTTGGGTTAGGAAACAAGCAGAATGAAATGCAGGTGGTAGAGTGAGGAAAGTGGGATAATGGCCGGTGTGGGGCCTTCCTTTGGACAACAATGCAGACCGTGTCCTTCCTTCAGCCTTCAAAATGTCAGCGTTGCACCTCAGGGCTAACAATGGCTCCTTCTGGGGATGAAAGCCTCCCTGTGAGGTTTTAAGAACTACAAAACAATGCCTTTCCCGTAAAAACAAGATCAAATTTTCCTCCCAGTGTTGCATTGGGCATGGAGTCTATTTAGCATGAAATAAAAGCCTGAAAACAACATATTTACAATACAAAGGCTTAAAAGCCTTAACTAAAATAAAGTTTGAAGAACAGCCCATTGACTGGGCCATCAAAAACATATCCTCCTTCCTTTAAAGCATTCCTTTTGAGAATACAACCATTAAACTGAAAATTGACCTTTTTTTTCCTTTCTATGAAAGGTTTCTTTGTCTTGGTCAATGTGCATATAAGAAAATTCATCAAAGACTTGAAAACGCCTATTGATTTGATCTTTTACTTCAAAAACTTTCGAGCATTGAGTATTATCAGGAAGAGATGGTCTCTATTTCACCTCATCTCTGTATGCTTTCAGCTTTGGATGTTTTTCTTGGACGGTTTTATACACCTGTTGAATGATAAGGTCTGCTTCATACTCTGTTGTGTCATTTGTGACCTAAAAAGTTAATATGAAGGATGAATCAATGCATTCTTGTGTGGGGGACACAAGGACTTCACCTGTTCCTGTAGCTTCCTCAGAGCAAGCCCCATCAAAGAACATGTCCCAAACCTGTGAGCCTTCTTCCTTTGTGATCTGGCAAACTGGTTTTTCAAGCCGCGTAGAGGCCAACTGATAAGGCTTGGTAATGTCAAGACAGAGCTTATCCATGACATCCTTGGGCATTGGATTATGGCTAGCTCCAGTGTCTAGAAGATAATTATGAAGGATTTCATCATGAATAGACAGAGAAACATAGAATGATGGGGAGCTGTCTTCACAATTTTCAATGATTGGGTTGAGAATAACAGTTGGTTGGTCATCTTGCAGATTTACATAGTTAGTGGAGGCTTGGATTGCTTTAGGCTCAAGATCCTCAAGGATGGATGCTTTCAAGGACTCATTCTTCACTAGTTCAATCAGAGGCATATGTATTCTTGGCTTCTGGATCTCTGATTGAAAATCGGAAGAAGAAGGGGACTTGTCAAGGCCTCTTACCTCTATGGCTGGAGCTTTGAGGATGACAGGGTCAACTGCTGGTTGCTTCTACTTATTGGCTTGATGTTATGGAGGGACAACAACTTTATGAACATGAGTTTCTTTGACATTATTCATCATATACCTCAGATTATATTGGTGCTAATCTACCATTTGTAGAACAGCTGCACCATCCCATTCTTGGCTGATCTGGTCATTAAATAATGACTTATCATAGGCCGCTTTGGTTAAAAAAGTGGCACTACCTTTGTCTTCCATATAATGGATCTCATCATATTATTCCAACTACTCTTCTTCCACGACTACATTCTGAAAAGGGACCTTCACCCTTTGGTCTTCATTGGCATCTTTGTTTCTTTGCAAAATCTGCAACTGCTCATTAGGTCTTTGTTGGTACCATTCTATGACCCCTTTTTCCCTCCCAAAACATGACAATTACCTACCTCTTTTCATCATTTATCCCTCAGACCCCTTGGAAATTGATTAATTAATAGTCTTATAGTTATTAAATTGCATTTAAATTGATTTAAGGGTTTTGTGTTAATAAATTAGGAGTTTTTGGGCAAAATGACTACAGGAAGTCCCAACATCTTGTAAATGGCTTATTGTTTGACATGTGGCATGACATCCAGGCCAGAGCGAAGGATATGGGTGAAAAGCGGAATGTCCAAGCATGGACGAGCACCTATCCCCTAGCGGAAACAACCCTCCTACATGCGCGGTCAACGACTGGTCAACTATGGCATGTTGGCGACAAAGGCAGCAACAGCACACAGTCACAGTCCAAATAGATTTTAGTTGTTTCTTTTTTTTATATGTCAGCTAGGATAGAAACATTTTCAAAATAGTGTTTTGGTAAAAGCGGCAACAGTCGCTCATGAATGTACATCCATTTTCAAGGGATGTGAAACCATATGTAAATATAAGTTCTGAACCCGGTTGTATGTTCGGTTACGTTTTTATCACTATTATTGTTTCAGGAACAGAGCTTCGACTTTAATACAAACAGACTTGCATTATAATCACAGTGCGTTGTTTTGATTTGGTGATCGTGGGATAACAAGCTCAGTATACCAAGAATGCGGACGGGCCCTGCGTACATGGTATACTGTTGTCATTTTAATTGCGTTTACAGTCAAGTTATTTGATTGGTATTTGATATTGATATATATGCGCAGTGATTAAATCGATGTTTATGTTTATGTATTTATGAATGCGCTTGTTTATATGTTTATGCATGCGCTTGAATAGATTATCATTTGGATCGTGAATCATATCCTGTAAGGGATTCGATCCAGGGTTACCTTGTAAAGCATTGTCATGAACTTTATGCTTACGATTTTCACTTTGCATGATTGTTAATGAATGTTCATGAATGTTGAGTAGCACTGAACAGAGGTTTTATGTTTGATGTCTCTGTAAGGAGACCAAAATCTTTAATTACAGTGATACACAGCGTTTTACGAACTAAATCTTAGTTGATAGTGATACATAGTTTGATACTTAGTTGATACTTGGTTGATAGTTTGATATTGAATCAAATCATAGCATTGTAATTAGGAAGAGTAGGCTTAGATTACATCCTTTATGTCTATATATTTTAGGCACACGCCTCTAAGTCTACGCACCCTGGTCAATAATAAATATAGCCCAGTCTAGCACCCTAGATAGGACACTACATTTTGGCGTCGTTGCCGGGGAGGTGTACTTAAAGGATTTAAAAGAAAAAAAAATCAATAAGCAAAAATAAACAAAAACACAGTCAAAATCATGTTCATTTATGCCTAGGTTTAGAGACAATCAGGGTAGATTCATAAAAACCCCCCACCAATCAAAAACTAACCCATCATCATCAGGAGCAGACTCTGTAAAGAATTCAACACCAGCTGAGGAAAACATCATTCAAGCATTAGAGGATAAACAAAAATTAGGGCAGAGACTTACTCTCATCGAAAGGCAAACTTTATTAACACATAAATCACAGAAGAGGGACTTTCCTAGGTCTGCCACACAAGGAGAAAGTAGCACAGTGACTGAACACTCCATAGTGACTGAACACTCTTTCCTTAATCGCCTCTTTGAAACAAGTGACTCTGATACAGAGAAATCTATTAAGATGGCTAAGGAAGGAGATGGATCAGTGCCACATCAAGGACAGAGAGATGAAGAAGAGTCAACTTTTCCTTTTCCCATACATGAACCACGAGAAGATGATGAGATCAAAATGAAAAACATACCCCCATCAGTGCTACCTAACTTTTATGGTATGGCTTCAGAAGATCCGGACTCATTCTTGTTCGAGTTTGACATTGTATGTCGTACATATGGCTATACTGATGATGCCCATAGGCTCAGACTTTTTCCAGGGATGCTAAAGGCATCAGCCTTAAGATGGTTCATGAGGCTTGGTGAGCATACTATCACTGATTGGGATGGTATGAGAAAAGTATTTCTAAGGAAATATCAACCCTACTGCAGATCCAAAGACTCTAAAGATGACATCTTTAGAATGAGCCAACAAGAGAATGAAACCTTAGAGGAATACTTGGAACAGTTTGTCTACAACTTACAAAAATCTAAACACCGAACTATGCCTCTTGATCTGACCCGCACAATATTCTTGAAAGGTATCCGAGAGGAATACATGGATGACCTCAACTTGATGGGTAAAGGTGAAATTTCTGTTTTACCCTTTGAAGAAATCGCTGATCTTTGTGAAAAATATTCAAGGAGTAAAGCTAAAATGGGAAAAAGAACCCTGTCATCCAAGGTCACCAAGTCTGCTTCAACAAGTGTCACAAGGGTTGAGATAGGAAATCTGTTAGAAGAATTTAAGACAGATTTGTTAAGCACAATAGGGAACCAAATTGACACTCTAAAAGACAAAAAGAAACAAGAAGCTGAAGATCAGGTAATGGTTATTTTCTGCCCCAAGTGTCGGAAGAAACATGCATTAAAGGATTGTCCACTAGAAAACATTCAAGTTTGTGCTTTCTGTACTGAACATCATGATATATTTAACTGTCCTAAAGTTAAGGTTTTGCAGAACTGTAACATGGCAGCCAATGCAGAGATGGAAAACATGTATTACATGGGCGCAAAAATACCATGGCAGCCAAGGCCAGCACCTCAAGGTATGTTCCCAAATCAAAACTTGCAATTTCCTGTAAATGATCAAATGTATGCACAGAATTCATGGAATGTACCCATGCCATGGCAGCACCAAAACAACCCATAGCAACAATGGAGACCATCTCAACAGTACTCTCAATCTTATCATACATATCCTCAACCATACCCACCATATTCACAACCATATCAACAATACCATCAACCGTATCCATCACATTCTCAACCATATCAACAGTATCCTCAGCAAGCTGTTTATCCACCTCAACCTACTCAACAAGCACTGCCTGCTCCTCCAACAATAAATCCACCACAACTACAATTTCCAGCTAACTCACAACCTTCTAGACCCACACAAATTCCTGCTCAAACTGTCCCAAATCCGAATAATAGAGCAGAGAGGCCAACCTACAATGTAGAAGAGGGAACTTCATATCCCACACTACCCTTGCAAAACATAAACTTGAGGTCTGGCAAGGTACTCCAAAAGGATTCTCCAATAACAGATAGGCGAGAAGAAAACATAGAAAACGAAAATGAAATGACAAATAAAAAGAAATCAAATGATGATACCAGAGATAAGAAAATGCAACCATTTCATCCACCTTTTCCATACCGATTGGTCCAAATCAAACCTCCATTGTCTATACCACAGTTTGATGTCTTAGATGAGCTTAAAAATGTCTACATAAAAATTCTGCTACTGCAAGCTATAAAAGACATTCCTATATACACTAAAGCCATCGAAGACATGTGCCTTAAGAAGCCTGCTAGAAAAAGGATTGATCCTCAAACCATTCATGTCATAGGACATTTAGCAGGCCTTATGACCAATACCGTTTCCATAGAGAAGTATGTTGATCCTGGCATTCCCAAAGTAACCACC